>JAODTK010001487.1:0-11721 GCA_026419785.1 Sclerodactyla briareus | reverse complement strand
CTTCCTTACTCAAAACCGACGATTTGTGCGTGCCGTATACTGTTGTAAGTTGAGAGCAACTGATCACCTACGCAGGATCCGTGAACCCCGCGAACATTTAAAAAACACCGTAATTTCGAGGCTACTTGATCACGATTTGAGTGATTTGCCGTGCCACAACCTATTGTTTTGACTTCCGGAAGAATAATTTTAACCATCGCACAGGTTAGTTTGTGTAAGTATCGTGTGGTTATGCCTTACATTTTTAAAGATAGCGGTGATAGCCTCGTATTGGAAACAGGTCATCGCCCAATTTCGGGCTAGCTGGGTTTGTACCTGTATATTCGGTCATTGGTACGTATATACACACGTAGTTATAGCGGCTGTCCTTTTGTTTAACGTAGAGTTTTTGTGTGCGCGCTCGCTATTAAGGACGTGTGATGTATAATAGGAATGAATGATGCTGTGACTACACAATGTATCACCATAGCAACCTTCCAAAAACAATGCTTCCCAGTTCAAAGCATCGCGGCCCCGCGCCTTCCGCGCTCCACCGTTCCGACCTCCGCGCCCACCGTGCCGACCATCCGCGGCTCCACACACCGTTCCGACCTCTGCGGCTCCATCCACCGCTCCGACCTCCGCGGCTCCACAGTGTGTGTTTATGGTAAAGAGTATATGAATGAATGTGGTTGTCACATCCAATACATTCCATCCTAGACATTTTATGTCAAAGTCCATGCACAAATGGGTTCGACCTAAGCATTCTGATGGCAAAGTCTCTTCCAGTCCAATCTATCCTGGGCTAGGGCATGGTCAGACACCTTTGTCCAGCGATGTCACTACGAACAATCTCGTCCCAAGTCCCGAGGCCTCCCCACCTCTCCTAGAACTACTGTGACGGCCCCACAGGTTGTCACGTATGCCCTTCCGTACTTTCTCGAGGGGCGCTAATTTACTCTGTCTGTGGGCGATAGTAAGCGAGTACATAAGTCCGTGCACGTTTGCACATTTTTTTGTTTACCTTGTTTATTTATTTCTCTTATTGTGTGTGTTGTGGTGCAGTCTATCGAGTGTTGCAGGCAGGCTTACTTCTTTGTCTTCCCTGTTCTTTTCAGCCCGTCCAGCCCGTGACAATCGTCCCGTCTTCCTCTTCTCTCTCCGGTCAGGGGAATGGATTACGCCGACGCGAGTCTACAAATGTTTTTCGGTACAATTTAGTGGGCACTTGTCTATTCTCCTTTGTACGAGGTGTGTCGTTTTAGCTCAAACACTATGCCTGGGTGAGCTATTGGAATCTGCATGTCACTCTATCTATCATCTATCTATCTATCTATCTATCTATCTATCTCTACTATCTATCTATCTATCTAGTCCAGTGGTGGTTACAATTTGCCTTTTTGGCCCCCAAACGTCATTGCTGTGAGTGGATGTCGACACAAACTTGGATATAATATTTTATTCACCCATGGACATTTTGACTTTTGAAAGTTAAGGTCAAAGGCATTAAAGGGGCAGTAGTAGGCCATTTGTGTAAAATTTTCAAAATGTATCTCCTCCTAACAAAATTTTGGTTGCACAGTGCTGATGTTCGTCGTAATGATGTCTAACAGCCGTACCTCGGGGGTGTTCAGTCAGGAATTCCTTTCGGTCCATGTCCCACTCGGGCCGAGGCCCATTTTTAATAAAATTTCACCAATAGTACCTTAAAGCATCTTTCCCCACCAGAGTTCAATTGATTTTCTTCAACTTTCCATGGCAATGTCCTTGGGGAGAGGGGCATGAGGTGTGTTTTCATGAATTGTAACTCAAGCCCAGTTTGGGCCCTAGGGCCCATCATATGAAATACTGAAAAATCTTGTATCTCCTACGCATTTTGTTGCACATTGCCCATGTGTCATAATGGTGGTCCAACAGCTATACCTTCAGGTTCCCCAGGATAGGTCCGAAGGCCCAGTGTGAGCCCAGGGCCGTCACGTGGAAAATCACGCAAAATGCTTCTTCTCCTCTCAACGAAATTTCGTTGCCAACATGCTGGCATTCATCATAGTGATGGTCTATAGCCGTACCTTTGGGGTGTTCAGGAATTTTGGTCCAAGGTCCTACTTGGGCCTGTGGCCCATTTTATGGGAATTCCACCATGGTACTTAAATGTAATCTCCTCCATTCCACAAGTTTTGATTGATTTCCTTCAAAGTTACATGTAACCGTCCTTGGTAGAGGGCCATTGGAGGTGACTGGGAATTTGCGCCCAAGGGCCCAATAATATGAAATACTGCAAAATGGCTTGTATCTCCTACAAATTCTGTTGCCCAGTGCTGATGTGCAGTTATATGATGGTCTAATAGCTGTACCTTCAGGGTGCCAGGGATTTAGGACCCTGCCCCAGTGTCACTTTTGTCCCTGCGGCCCTTATGTGAAACATAATTGACTCTAAGACATCTCTGGGCCCCTATGACGATCCATGGCAAAAGTTCATGAAGGGGCACATAGGCCATGTTTGAAACAACCTCTTTGAACATTTCTCGCATTAATTGTTGTACATTCATCTCGGTACATTTGTGCAGTTTGAGCACAGCCCATTGTGCTCTAGTTGGTTACGTTCCGCTGCCCGTCGATCTGCCGGCCATCTTGTATTCCTTCCTTGAGTTATGTATATTTATTTAAAGTTGTAATGCAAGTCCGTGTCCAATTTCTGGCAATGCTGGGGGTTGGAGTCGACTGCACTGTTAATTATTTGTGCATATCTGTGGAGGCTTCGTACGGGTTAATATTAGGTTCTTTCAGTCCTTGCTAAATTGTGGGCGGTTTGTGTCGTCGTATTTGTAGACCGTTTACGACTACGACAGTACGCGTGGGGTAGTTTGTGTCGTGTAGGACCGTTTTATTGTTGCATGTAGTACATAGGTCCTTCTAGCTGCGGCTGACGCCCATTGTAAAGCATGCCGGTTTGGGCTCCGATTTACAGGTTGGCCCAGACTCCACAGGGACGGATTTTAGATACATTTTAACCTTATCATGCAGTTACAAACGTTACAGTATAGGGTAAATATAGGGTCCCGAAGCATACATCTAATTCACATCATAAGGCCGGCTCGGCTATATTGCTACACATCTGTATAGTGTTGGTACTGTGTTTGCACTCTGTGGTTTTTTATGCCCAGGCTGCGCGTCTCTATAAAAACATACTATATACTGCGTGTTTATGTGTTGCATCAGCCCGTGGAAGGGTATCTTATCCCCGTTACTGTTTGATTTGGACGACTTTCACAGTCCCTCAGTAGTAGGTCGTAGTTCTACAGAACACTTGATGCTGTCTCATTAATTGGGCAATTAATCACTATTTCATTGAATCTCCATTTATATACATACCGTATTAGGGTTATCCAATCGCTGGCCTTACTGATAATATTCAAAATTAAAACTTCAGAGTCACTGCGTGGCTCAGTGACTGCATTGGATTGTTAAAGTTCTGGCTTTTCTAGTCAAGACTACCCAGGTGGGCAGCCGGCTCGAGAATCTATTTTATATGAACCTGCATTTCATTGTTATGTTATTTCATGTCCTTTGTAATATGTAGGGTCCCTTTTGTCCCATGTAAATCCTGACATAGGGGTCGGCAATACAACCACCCTATCGAGGCCCACTTCCGCTTCAAGCCAGGGTTGGTCGTTACACCGCGTGGACGGGGGGGCGAGCTACACTTACCAGTAACATGATCTCTCTGACAAGGGGTTCCAACTGAGGCGGTGGTACGCTACCACCAGTGGTACATTGGACTTCCACGGTGGTACGCGGATGGTACATAGTGTGCTCCATTTTCCTTTCGCATTCTTTTTTCGCCCTAAGGAATCTTGCACAAGGAAATTTGACTTATAAATGACGCTAAATTGCACCAGATTGCCTATGAGGGTACTTAAATATTCAAAAAATGACAAAGGGGAGGCGCTGCTGCGCTGCTTGCTACAATCTGGGGGCCACTGCTTGTGGCGATGGGGGTGGTCATCAAGAACATCCCTCTCACACCGGATGGAGCTGGAAAAATATTTTCTAATGAGGATGTTGTCTGATCATACAAAAATTTTCAGAACCAGAAAATGCCAGTTGAGGAGATAGTTCAAAGCAGAGAAAAACACGTCCTAGAGCATCTCCTCCCCCGACCATGGCATCTGGGAGCCTTTTGGGGCAAAAAAAATTGTTGTAGCTCCGCGCGGACCTATGGTGCGTCCCGCTAGTAAAAACAGATACTGCACCCAGTGGCACCACGTCAATGTGGAATGGTACCCCAGTGGAAAAAGGGTTGGGAAACCATGCTCTGACCTCTTAACCCAGTTAGCATCCTCCGTCCCAACATTACCGAACAATCTAAGTCTGCAACTTTGGACACAGTCACAAATTGCCCCAGAGCCAAGCGATCTCTTAGCTCAATTAATATTTTCTATCCTTCCAAGTCAACTCCACAAATCCATCGATCTTCCTCATATCATTTCTCTTCTCTCGAGGCTGATCAAATATTCGTCTTCAACTGTCCAAGCCCTCACTTCCATAATGTACTAACTTCTAACACAACCCCTCAAAGACTCAACCCCTCATACGCCAAGCGGCGTTTCCATGCATGCGCAGGCGGGGTAAATCACTCACCATAACTTCCAATGGACCCGTTTCCATGCACGATGGGAGGGGCGGACGGGCCTTTCCCCACCCCCCCCTTCTCCCCCCCGCACCCCCCCCCTCCCCCCCAAAACTCCCCCACCCCCTCCCCTTCCCCCCCCGCCCACCCCTCCTTTACAAAAATTGACATGTCCGTTTCACCCCCCCTCCCCCCTCCCGCGTGCCGGCGTGGTATATCGACCCCTTTCGGGGATTTTCCCTGCAAAATCTACTGGCTTGTAGCCCGATAGTGCAGAGTATGGAACAATGTTATGTTCAAATCATTTGCACACAAACACTCATAACTGTTTTTTTTTTTTTTTTTTTTATACAGCAGACACATATTTTAACACATATTTGCATGTTTAAAACCCATTGACGTGTCAGTAATCTAAATTAAATTCCAAAAACCTATCAATCGTAGTTTTAATAGTTTTTAGGCGCTAATCTTGAAATTCAAACAAGGTTTCCTTAAACATTAAACACATGTTTAGGTTTGAACCTAGATGCTCCCCCTTTTTGATTATAGTAATAATACATGGTTCTTATGTAGGCGCAGATACAACAACACTAAAAGTGGGAACTTGTGCATGATTGTGTTAAAACGGGGCACCGCCCGCATGTGCATCAAAACCGGGTTACTCGCGTTGCCCGCCCGCAAGAGAAGACTCTGGAAGTGAGCAGTGGCTACATGTTGTGTGTATGTCTGTATTTATATATGTATTTTGTGATTCCTGGTTTTTTACTCGGCCACTGTCCTCGGCTGAGTCTGTCGTCTGTCTGCACTATTCCTCGGCGGCCGGGGCCGCATGCTGCCAGCGTTCTCAGGGGTGGCAGGTCGCCCCGGGCCACCATCGGAGTTGCGATTTTTTTGTCCGGTGGCGTCCATCCGGACTCGATTAAATTCAATAATTCCTCCATAATTAGTCAGTCACAACTGCTTCTGCCAATGATAATTGTTTATTACCTCAAGTCTGAGCTCTTCCACACAGAAGCTGTGGCTGCATGATGGAGAAACTTTGTTTATTCACCTTTAGATTATTCTTGTAAGAGTAGGTCCAACACAACATTGCATCATATTGGTGTGAAGGCGGAAATACAGAACTCCTTATTACTATGGGAGGTCACCCCCCCCCCCCCCCCCCCCCCCCCAATTAACAATCAGTCGCTATGTTACCAGAAGGTGTGTAGTTAAGTTTGCAATCACTGTTCAAGACATACAGATTATCAGGATATCATAGAGAAGTCCAATCAACCCCCCCCCCTCCCCCTCCAGCTGGTGACGCTTTTTACTTATTACAATACAGTTGTTAACTATGCAAGACATGGTTTGCCAGCACATCAATCCGTTTCATTCCAAGACTTCATCAACATCTCAAAAACATTGTCCAGTAAAAAGAATCAGACTGTCCCAACATATGTTATTAGTGCATATAGCATGTTGGTCATATGGCCTAGAAATGATTTTGGCCATGAACCTACTGTGGTTTCACTGTTCCCCTCATCTTTTTTTTTCATACTAGATTCCGCTTTAAAAAGGTTGGCAGACCGGTTGGGTCATACCCAAATGACTATCCAACAGGTGATGCAACAGCTGCCGAGGAAACGTCTTGATCATGTTGTACCCGGTGTGTTCTCGGACAAACGTGAAATTACGAAAAGGCATGTGGAAATGAGTAAAGAATACTAAAATGAGGCTATCAGCTGCCAAAGAAAAATGATGCTAGGCACCATTGTCGAGACCAACCACATAGGAATCTGACCAGAAGAAATCTCAAAATTCTGAAACAACCTCCTTGAGCTAATTTTCGTGATTTCAAATAAAATCAGATTAAAGTAAGCTACAATGTGGAAAATTCAGGGGTTAGGTGTGGGGTCTTGGGGGTAAAATTCGCAACTCTAGTGGGGTACGAAAACAGTCCAAACCAGACAGCATGATCCATGCCTAAAAAATCTACATGTAAAGATTGAAGTAGGAACCCTTTGGAGCACCCACACGTGGTATCCGACACCATCTGGTTTACGTGATCTAAGCGTCTTCGCTGCATACGCCATACCCAGACCCCTTTGCGCGAGGAATAGACTGCAACCTTGGTTGGGAATCCACATCATAAGTATGGTATATAATTAGCTGTTCTATTTCATTCCTTGAATTGTATATCAAAGGAAATCCATGCTAGTATGACAGTGGTTTGTCTAGTATGAATATAGTGTAGGTATGTTTGTGTGTTGGATGCCTGGCTATAAACACAGGATCAAATCTATGCAATACATGGTTTGCCAGCCCATTTCCCACAGTTCTTGAAGGACATATCAACTTCTCAAAAAACTCAGTGTACAACACAAAGATTGTTCACACACATTATTTATTGTCATACATGCAGGTTGGTCAGTATGTCTGAGAAAAAAATATGTTCTTGCATGAACCTTCTGTGCTACCACTGTTCCCTTGATCTTTGTTTTCAAACCAGATTCGTTATAAAAGGTTGGCGGACCGTTTACCCACAGATGGGTCATACCAAAAAAAGACTATCCAACAGTGATGCAACAGACTGCTGAGCAAGTCTGTTCATTTACAGATTCAGTGTCGGACGACTAAAAATTACAAGAGGGATGTAAGATAGATTAAAAGAGTACCAGTACCCACATGGGCTATTTGGCAGTCCAGAGAAATTGGCACTAGTGCCACCTCCATTGATAATTACATAGGAACCTTAAACCAGAAGATATCTCAAAAATATCTAATAACCCATGAGATAATATTGATTCTGATTAGAGTAGGCTCAGTGTTGGAAATTCTGGGGTTAGCCATGGGGTCTTGGGAGTAAAAATTATTGGTTCACGGAGTAGATTTCATGCTGGAGAATTGGGAGCACATTGATGAATGCTCGCCGAACGGCATAGCAAGGTGATGACCACGTGTTCCAAGGCAGGCTATGTTTAAAGTAATGCACAGAATTGGCGATTTGAGCTGGCAAAATACAGCTCTGCATGTTAGGTATAATAATACATTAGGGTGAAGCTGCGATGTCCGCATGGTGGGGATATTTGGCAAATAATGCAAATCAGGTCGCAACACACGTGCGGCAGTTTTATCAATTTTTAACAGATGTAGAATAGAAGTTGCGATGTACGCGGAGGCGGCTTGGGACGGCAAAAAAACAAAAAACAAGGATGACAGCACTCGATTTCGGTAATTTCAATTATGTACGGGGATTGGTAGCCAATACCGGTAAGTTCCGCCAGTACTGTTCATAGTAATTGTTGCAATTTGACCGTCGGTGCTTGCTGCGAGTACTACGGTGCTGCGAGTTACCGCCCAGTACTAATGAGGGGGTTAACGATACCGGTAATGTGTGCAACCCTAGTGTTGTATAGTCCACAATATAATATGACGTTCGATCCGATCTAGGCAATATGCATGAGTTGCTGCCTTACATCGTTCAACGTTGCAGGACATGGGAAGGGAAAGGAGAGAAGAAAACACTGTTTGCTAGCAGTCAGCAGTTGCACAAGCATGAGGGTATGTTGAGCAACAAGTGCTTATCGTTGACATTTCACAGACCTGGCACAGGTACAAATTGCTATTTTATGACCAGTGTGCTCTGGTAGCAATTCACTGTGAAATAATGTAGGGAACAACTGCAATTGGATTTTTTCCAAATAACATCACATGGTGTGGAACAGACATATAATAAATGGGTTAATATTAACTACTTTCCACCAAAGTCTGAACACATATTCACAAGGGTGTTTAATTCAAACAGTGGATTTTAGTTTTAAGGCTGAACTGGGCTCATTAAAGTGATTAGCAAATTCAACAGCTAGTCCTACACTCCGGAATTACTGGTGATAATTTTCTTTGTACATTTTCTGAAAATACAATTTTGCCATTTAGGACACAAACATAAAATATTGGATCAGAACAAAATTGCTGATGAAAATGCAAGATTGCCTTTCCGGTGGGATATAATTACATTTTTCGTTGCTGGAGGATTGAGAAAAGAAAAGTATCAGATACCAGGGTATTAGGTCTCATGACAAAACACAACATATCTAGGGCTTATTGGAGTGCAACCAATGAGTTAGTTAATGTAAAAGGGACGATGTATAGGGTCGGTAGCACAGGGCAGTAATGAGGTCTTAGCCGCCCATGTGCCCGCCGCATGAACTTCGCGGGGGAACTTGTGCGAAGGAAGGAAAAAATGGCCAGAAGATAGGGTCCCACCTAGATTTTAAAAAATCCTCCAAAAATTATTCACCTAGCGGCGAAACACTGCTAGGAAAGACGCAACCCGGGTTGGCGGAAATCAAAAAAAATATAAGTGGTATTAAAGTCGCCTGTGTTCATTTTCCCTATGTGTAGTTGAAGGAAAATAATCCATCAGGCCTGACAGTGTGTGGTCCTGTATGAGTAATGGGTAGGTATGTTGTAGTTGTGATGCCTGGCTCATGAACACAATGATTCAGTTATGCGTTACATGGTTGCCAGCCACATTTCCCAGGTCTTGAAAGATCATTTTCACTAATTCCCAGAAACATTTTTTCTTTGTCAAGCAAAAAGACTCGTCACACACATTGTTATTACATTCATTCCGCTAAGCGCCTATCTCCTGTAAGCGCCCACCCAACTTTTTGCAGGCAGGTGGTTGATTACCACAACACATGGGTTACAGAATTAAGACATTTATTGCTTGAAATTGGAACACTATGTATAAAGTAAACACACATTCAAAATATCGCGCAGGTCGAAGCAAACAATGGAGTGCTATTTTCAACCAGGCAGTGCATCCGCAAGCCCCCCGCGTCTCTACGACTCGCACCTCCAAAGATGTGTAAAAAAATTTCTGTAAAAGTTTATACTCTCGTTAGCGCCCCATCCTGAACTTTCATCCTGAAAACTCATAAAGTTGGTATTATAATTAGCCTGTTTTTTTTTTTGTTTTCTCACAATAGCATTAACACACACTGCAAGGCATTTACCAAATTATCTTCGTAGCAGTCGCGTGCGGATAACCTAATTAGGAACAACAAATGCAGTGTGTGAACTTTTGCAAGAATAACCCTCGTTGCTAATGGGAAATGTACATGGACACGGCCATCGTCTTGTGGTCAGCCGAGGGTCTAGCATGATCAGATAATGTTTTTGACATTGGCTGCTGTGCGTACGAGGATGCAAGAGTAAAGTAGCCCTTGTGGATCAGGGTTTAACATTTTTAGTCCTTGGACAGGGTCAGAGGAAATCTATGGTAACAGCCCACGGTATGTATGTGTGTGTGTTGAGGTGCTTGTTTTGTAAAACCCGAATAAGTGCGACCCCACCTGGATGATGAAGGCTCATACTGGGTATGTGTGTTCCCCATAATGAGTACATGAACCCATTGTTTTGGAGTCAGGTCAGAGGTCACAGAGGTAAAGTCTGAAAACCTTGTGAACACGAAACGTCCAGAACGGGTGGTCCAATCGGTTAAGATTTGGGAATAGATTTCTGATGGAGGAGTTACAGGAACCCTATGTTCTTGGTTCAGGTCGGGTGGTGAAATTTTCGTCAAAATAAAAAAAATTGAGGAGTTTATATTTTGGCCAATTCTGGCTGGAAATATGATAACTCAACCCCACCTGGCGCGATGAGCTATACTGGTATGTGTGTTCTCATGAGGGACATGAACCTAGCGTTTTGGTCAGGTCGGGCGGGTCATCTGAGGGTCAACACAGGTCAAAGTCTGAACACCCTTGTAAACAGGATTAAGTCCAGCATGGTTGGTATGATCAGTTGAAATTTGGCGTGTAGTTCTTATGGGGGACAGGACCATATTGTTGGGGATACAGGAACCCTATTGTTAGCTGTGCGAGAGCAGCTCTACAAGTCTAGGTCCCTCAGTCCGTTCGTCCGTCGTTAGTTGTCCCGTTCTGTTCGTCATGCCTCATTGTTCGTACAAGCGATCAGGTTGAACTTGTCGGTGGATTGAAGTTTGCTACTGCTAGGATGAGTTACATTTTCGTTAGCATAGTGTGATCAGATTTAGTCAAATCAATAATTACCCCAAATTCCCCCACTTCAATCGAGCTCTCTGTGATAGTGTGAGAGAGTTTTGTAAATTACTCCTTCCTCTCTAGAGCAGTGGTGTACCTTATCGTCAGCAAGTCCAGGTAACTGTGGTAGGCAGCCTAGTCGACACTTGAAAACCTATTGTCCGGGGGAGATGATTTGTCTGTCAGCACCTCTCTCGCTTAGAGTGTTGGCTGGTGATCCAGAAAGGGAGTGTTTCCACATGTTGGGTTAAGATTGCAACTGGTTGGTTTCAATGGTGTCATTGTCAGGATGTCAATAATTGAAATTCCTAGCAGAAAGCGGAGAGATATTCAGGGGGAAGGTATGAGAGGGCATATTAGGGAGAAAAAATTGGTTTCATAATCAGTTTAACTGATCCTCCACCTACGGAATATATGCCAGCAGCGACCAAGGACGTTAAGAGTGCGCGTGTTTTTTGCGTATAGATCGGGGGTGTGATCTCGGCCAAAGGGAAAAAATTGTGAAAGTCCGTATTTTGGCAAATTCCTGGTTGTTAAAACACGAAACTCGACCCCCACCTGAATGGACGGGGAAGCCCTACACTGGTATGTGTGTTCCCCATGTAGTACAGCGCCTTATTGTTTTGGGGTTCAGGTCAGAGGTCATCTGAGGTACTAGAGGTCAAACAAAGGCTTGCAAACCTTGTAAAAAAACCCGATAATCCAGAAGGTTGGTACGATCGAGTTGAAGTTTGGTTGGTAGGGGCTTTCTGATGAGGGGGGTACAGGAACCCTATTGTTAGTCAAACCAGCTATGCTGGTTGAGGCTTTGTGAGTCTGCCATTCATTCTATCTACTTAATCCTGGTGTCCACAACTGACTTTTGGGTTCCCCACGATTGCCTTGTAGGCTGCCAATTATCAATCTTTGATTGAGTGACCGAAATTGCTTTCAGGATGATCATTGACCATAGGACATTCTGACACCTTGGAAGGTCACCAAGGTCAAAGGTCATAAAGCATCAGCAATGGCCCCATTTTGTCACAATATAACAAAATTATCTTCTCCTACAAAAGCATT
>JAODTK010001486.1:0-11007 GCA_026419785.1 Sclerodactyla briareus | reverse complement strand
CTAAAATCCCCCACCCTGGTTATTGGTCATGGTCCATTGGCCAATGAAGGGAAATGACTGCCCCCTAGTTGCAAAGTCAACTTACTTTTTGGGTTTAGTGCCACGACCACATACAGCACACACATGAGGAGTAACATTTACTTTACACTTTGTGCAGTCATATTACAGGCCCTATAAGCATATAGAACTGCGTTCAAACCCAGTGATGACAAGATTGTTGTATGTTGTATGTTATCAGTCAGTGGTCAGAGTCTGGTGCCCAGTAGCCATGCTAAAGCAGGACGAGATGGAGAAGCCGTTCCTTAAAATAGAGGGGCTATCACCCTTTAGTATATACCAAGGTCGAATATCACTAACATATAGTCTGCAGGGGGGGAAACTTTGTTGGACAAATCCAAAAAAATGGGATTTGACTCATTACGATTCAGGTGAGGTAGCTGTCAGTCATCAGTAGCACACGGGTGTTGATATGGAGGGGCAACTCTGGATAGCATCGGACGAAAAATCGCCCCATATTTAGGTCATGAGTATTTACAGAAGATCTGTCAATAACCTTCTAAAACACCGAAAAGAGAATTATCAAAGAATGATGCATTTTTGAAGGCTAAAATGGACTGAAGCCACCCGTTTCGGGCTAGCGCAGGTTGATTGTTGGTATCGCAGCAGACGTTCAGAAAAACATGAGTCCTTCAAATGGGCAAATAAAAAGCAAGTATATCTAAAAACATATGCCCAAAACTTGGTTAGTCTGGCAAAAAGTGAAGGGCGATGGGTGGCCAACCCGGACTCTGTAAAACATGCCCGACACGTCGTACGCTATAATGGAGGGGGTGCATGGAGTCGATAAGGGTAAGTATTCGTAGGCTCACAGATTTACAGGGACCCGTAAAGGTTTTGTATTTTCCAGCAGAACATGGCCCGCCTTCCCGTAATTTGTGAAAGAGAGAATGTCCGATTGCGCAATCAAAGTTGACCTCGCACCGCCCACTAGTATGATTCGGCTCGACAGCAGGCAGAACGAAGTCGCCCAGGCATTTGTTTAGGCAAATCACCCATTATTAAAGGGTCATCCTGCAAATATGGTTAAGAGGTGAGCTGAGGTGAAACAAGTCCCAAACGGCAGGTTTCAACAGGCAGGTGCCCTCAGCTTGCACCTAAATATTTTACCTATCCCACCATTTCCTTGCGAGTAGCCGTAGCACATTGAACTTTGAGGGTTAGTGATAAGCCACATATAGCACTTCACAAGTAGGTCAACATTGACCTTTACAATTTTGTCCACTGTCAAGTACAGGCCCATAAAGGACATAATAGACCATACACCAGTTTTAAAACCAAATTGTATTGACATGGCGCTATATCAATTTGTAGTCAAGCTTGGCACAGTTGAATGCCACAGACAACCATCAGTTCAATACATGGAGTATATCACGTTCCAATATATGGTATAATATACAGAGTACGTAATTCCATGTTATAGGTGAAATCAATCATATTATCGAGGCAATATTGGTACATTTCATGACGGTAGAAAGGAAAAGGATTATGGTAGTTTGAAACTATTTTGAAATCTTTTTGAAGAGAGTTCAATTGTAGATATCAAGCTCCAGACTATTCCTACAGAATGAGCAGCCTAAGCAATCCTTCATTCACTCTTGGTTCATTTCTTAAATTCTCGTTCACATCCATCATACCACAAATGGTAGTGCTATGGTTTTGTGTTCCGCCATAATGCAATCGGAGGTAGAGACCTCAGAGGGGTTTTTAAGTGACGGTTGGGACATGACGGGCCTGCTAAAAAAACTAGCCATAATCCATGCAAACTTCCACATTTGTAAGTTCCATCCAGGTGGGGTCAAGTGAGGGTTTACAAGTCAACTAGAGACCCATGGTTCAGTAGGTCAAACAGACAATTTTCAATATGTAGTGAACTGGTACTCAATGATGTGGTACCCGGAGGTGTGCATTCGGATATCAGTTAATATATTACACAGGTTTGCCAAGTTTATTGTCAAAATTATTGCAGAGTGTGGAAGCAATTGGCATATTACTGATGAAATTACATGCAAATAATTATAAATAAGAAGCAACTCGACAGAGTGATTCATTGCCTCAAGCTCAGTTGATGTCATTGATTCAAAGCATAATGCAATTTGTTTTCAACAGTTAGCAATAAACATGTTAAGAAGGGTTCTAGATTCCATTTTTCTCTCACCTCATATGACCTTCGATCTGACACCAAAAAACAATAAGGCATGAAATCAAATGGCCATTTCACATATCAAAGAACATGCCCAATCTACGTATGTTGCACTTTAGACAGATATCTGGGTTCACCAGACTTCACTTCTCTTGACCTGAGAGATTTGAATGTACTCAATAAAACAAATTATACTAAGTATAAGGTGCCACAGGACCAAATATCTTGATATACGAGAATGTGTAGCAAATGTGCCTCTTTAATGACCTTTGACCGAAAAGTGAGAAAAAGAGCAATGGTGTGTAGTTCCAAACGGCATGAATGCTGCAAGACAAATGTAAAATTGGTGTTGAATGTTCAAGATATGAGGCCAAGAAGTCAGTTTCAAGCAAGGCCGCTATTGGACCCGTAAAAAACTTGACAAAGATCTTCATATGGCCCAAAAATGTCTTAAGCAGCGATAAAAAAGTGTTACTCAGCTTAGTCAACATTGAACAAAGAATGCCTAGTGACAGCGAAAGAGGCAACTACACAGTCGATGAAAATTGGAGTCTAGTTTGGTCAAGATTCAATCAAGAATAGACAGTAACAGGGGGTAAAACTGCCAACAGTTATCCCCACAGGAACCAGCCTTCATGGACATGAATTCCATAAAAATGGAAATGTAGAGCGTGCCTAAGACTTGCGAGGAACAAGTGGGATTGTTGGGCAGTTGAGCTAAATTGAATTACATATCTCAATCACATTATCTCCATAAAAGTTGTGGTGGGAAGGTTGGTTAGCAAGGATGCAAAAATTCGTACCTTTATTGTTGAATCTTAATCATGAACTGGCTGCAGTACACTTATCCAATGATAAATTGAAGGTTGGATACTGTACACAAATTGTAGCATAGAAAACGAAACGAAAACGTTGTCATAATATTTATATTAGACACAATAACTCCATATTAGGCACATATTAAAAAGTGTTGCAATTTCAATGTTCCATTTTTCTAAGGGCGGTATTTACTGCAGTCCTTTCCACTGTTTTTTCGTCAATTCTATCCAGTTTAGGCGGAAGGGTGTGGGTCGACAATTTCATTGTAAATTCTATTCCATTATCTTGGTGTTTATAAAACATTACTGGCCTTTTCTGCCTGATACATCATCGTCACAACCTGCCTAGGGTGCAAATTCCCAGGGGCTATTTGTTATAGGGGGTAGAACCATCCATGTGAGAATAATTGCATGTGACCGGTTTAACCAAAACATGTCAAAAAGAATTAAGTGAATTTGAGTTGGTATCTATAGATACCAGTTGCATGAAAAGTTGTAATTGTTTGGGACCATAATGGATGGTGGGGTGGGGTGATTGGGGGGTGCAGGATAGATGGGGGCAGCAACCCAGTATGGGGACGTATGGAGGAATAGAGAGGCAATTAAGGAAATGTGGATCTCAAGAGGGTAACAAGGAGTGCTAGGGGAATTTAGGAAAATTCAAAGAATCATTGATGGTGGGGTGGGGTGATTGGGGGTGAGGCTTAGATGGGGGAAAGCAACCCAGTATGGGGAAATAGGGAGCAATTAAGGAAATGTGGATCGCAAGAGGAAAAAAGGGATTGCTAGGGGAATTTAGGAATTTCAAAAGCAGGATTTAGAGACGACGTTTATTAGATTGGATTATTTACAGACAGAAAAAAGTTATGTTATTAAATAGTCTTAAAGTTTGCAGAATGAAATTCAAAGCTATGACTCCTTACCTCCATACACATTTGACGTTGTGCTTCTTTTCATTACAGTAAATGTTACTGTTTTAATTCAAACAAACATATATGTTGCATCCAAATCTGCAAACAAGCGAAGAGAGCACCTCCAAAAGAACCATATGACAAAAAAATCTAATGTACTGCGTAGGAGGAGATACAGTTTGGAAATTTATAGATAAGTGCCTATATTGCCCCTTGACCTTTAACCCTGACTTCACGAAGTAAAACATGTCTCATGGGTCAACTAATAATTTGTCCAAGTGCGGTCGAACCGTGAGGTGTGGGGGTCAAAAGGGCACTTTGTTGACACCACTGGTAGAATAGATAGGCCGTAGGGCCAAGGCGACTTTGGACCAAACATTCTTGAAAAGCCCATAGGTTTGACTATTCCACATTAGGATAGAGCATCAGCACTGTAGGAGGAGAAACATTTTGTTGATTGCACGTATGGGAATCGGGCCCAAACTGGGAAAACAAAGGCCGAAATACCTTAAGAACCAGAAGGTAGGGGTACTAGACCCTCATTATGATCGAACATCAGCAATGAGTTGTGCATTAGAATTTGTAGAAGCATTTCGCAGATTGAACATGATGGGCCTTGGGGCCCACATTGGGCCTTCAGTCAGAAGTTTGGAAACACCCCTGATGGACTATTAACCAAGTAGCATTACATGTAAATTTGTAGAAAATCAATTGGTACTTGTGGAAGGAGATGCATTTCAACAAAAACAAAAAAAAACCCCCCCCCCCCCCCAAAAAATACCATGTGTGAAATTTCATAGAATGGCCAAGTGTGACCTGGATTCAAACAATTCCTGAACACCCCAAAAGGTTGACTGGTAGACGAGGACCATCATTATCACCGAATATGTCAGTACTGTGCCACCAAAACATTGTAAGAGGAGAAGCATCTTTGCAAATCCCACTAGGGGGCCTCAGGCCCAATAGGCCTTGAGTCACAAATCCCTGGGCACCTGAAGGTACAGCTATTGAACCATCTTTATGACGGGGACATAGCATGGTGCAACTAGATTGTAGGAGATAAGAGAGATTAAACAGTATTTCATATAAGGGCCCTGGGCCCAAAAGTCCTCAACACCCCCCCCCCCTATGGCCCCATCTCCCAAGTCTATTACACGAAACCTTGAAGAAAATCAATTGAAGTTGTGGGGGGGGGGGATATTAAAAGAACCATTGTGTGGGAAATATCACTTCACAAAATGGGCCGTTGGGCCCACAGTGGACTTTGGAGATTAAAAATCATTTAGACACCTCAAGGCTATGTCCTATAGACCATAATTTGAATGAGCATCAATCACTGGGCAACTAAGGGATTGAAGGACATACAAGATTTTTGCGGGATTTCACATAATGAGCACCTTTTGGCCAAAATGGGCCCTGGGCCAAATGCCTGAACACCCCCAATGGCCCTCGACTCAAGGAGCATTACATGTAAACTTGAAGAAAAACCAATTGAAGCTTGTGGAAGTACCATTGGGTGAAATTTCATAAAAAGTGGGACCTCGGGCCCAAGTGGGGCCTGGATCAATAAATTCCTGAACACCCGAAGTTACAGCTGATAGACCATCAATCTGACCGACATCAGCACTGTGCAAACAAAATTTGTAGAGGTAGCGTTTTGCAGTTTTCCACTTATGGCCTATCTTGGCCCTTTAATGACATTTGACCTTGACCTTAGGTGTCAACGATGATCATCAGTCAATGAGCATTGTGACCAAGCCTGGTCGCGATTCATCAAAACATGAACATTGTGTGGCCCAAAAACAAAAGTTCAAGGACTGGAAGATAGAATGATAGATAAATGATAGATAGGAGACAGATAGGAGGGAGGATAGATAGATAAGAATGACATGGGACATCACAATAGCTCAACCTACATAGCTGGTTTAAGCTAAACATGGCCAAAATCTCGACTTCCCAATTTTGGACCAAAAATCACCCCCGATCGAGCCAAAAAACAATAGGGTTCCTGTACTCTCTCCATAAGAAAGCTAAACACTACGCATATCCAGAGTTGGACTCTAACTGGTGGATGCAACTATGTTGGCCATGTCCAGCATATGAGGGATGGCACGTTGGGAGAGGTTGACCTCCACTAAGGAGAATAAGGGATCAAATCCTGGTCGAGTCATACCAAAGGATCTAAAAAAATGGTACCTGCTACTCTTGCTGGTCACTCCAGCCTCAAGGCAGTGAGCAGGGACAAACGAGGGGTAGGCAATTGTGAGTTGTATCTGTGCCCCCCACATTGAGGTACCGCCAAAGATCGAGGCATGGCCATATTTGATTTTTTTTATGTGTACGGATGGAGGAACGCAAAGCTGACAATTCATGCAGCATTTCAGCCTGACACCAATGATAGGGGATTGAATACGTTCGATTCTCGCTCCCCCCCCACCCCCCCCCCCTGCAAGTAGTAAGACTCAAATGGTAGTCTGTGTGTTAATTTCTCCAATCATTGTGTCCCTCCCATTTTTATATCCCGACTTTGGGTAGTTATGACTCTGTATTTGCCGTATCCAATGCTACAGAGGTGAACTTTTGGAGGGGTTCAATTAGTGAATGTCACTTTCTAAGTGGGGCTGACTGAAAAGAGAATACAGAATTTCAGAAATGTCAATCAGTTTCAATCAGTAGAATTTTGTCAGAGTGCAGGGTGACACGTAACTGAGTGTGCAAAGCCAGAGCCTGGGCGAAACCAGTGTACGCTTCTGCATCTAGTTTGAACAGATCGACCAATCGGAATAAGAGTATTTGCCATAATGGATAGCTGAGGGGGGAAAATATGGAATAACAGGTGAGAGTTCACAAAGTAAACTCCAAATGGTGGGGGCCAGTCATCGGAGGGTGCAAGGTACTCTCCAAGATAGGACTTGAGCAGAATAGTCTATAGTTCACAGTACACACACACACAACACCAGCAACTAGTCTTTTGGATGGAGATTGACACTTCCCAAATCCACACGAAGACAAAGTGGAGACTATCACTGTCTGGCATGGACAAAAATTGGTTGCCATTCCTGCTTCCTTCGAGACTCTAGGTTTTCTTCACAGAAAACGCAGCTTCTCCAAGATGGGCCTGAAAAAAATTGTAGTTGCTTGACCCAGCTCTATTGAATTGAAACATATAGCTCCCATAGAGACCTTGTTCACTCCAACTATATATGTCAACACCACTTTTAGTGGAGTGAGGGGAGTGGGGGCAGGGAAGCAGGGCAAGGCCCAAGCGGATACAGTCATGTAGAGAACGAGGTGGACAACTTGCCCCCACTTGGTGTGAAGAAGAGAAACGCAACCCACACACTCAACGTACAGAAAAGCAACAGCCAGCTACAACTAGAAGCACCAATGCGGGCTGTAGCTCAAAACCGCACAAATGTACCAAGAATGAAGGATATTATTGTGAATGTTCACGATAGGCCAAGAAACAGTTCAAACAATGCCTTTTGTGCCCATGCATGACTTGGGACCTTGATCGTAATTATGGCCAAAGGTCTTAGCAACACTAAACAATCACATGATGGGCCCCAGGACCCACACTGGAGCTGGGTCCTAATTCCTGGCCTGAGAGATATGGGACTATAGAAAAAGGTTTGCAGTATTCCTAATGGGACCTAGGGCCCGAACTGGCCTAAAAGTCTTAACAGCTCCAATGGCCCTCTAACCCAAGGACCATTACATGTCTTTAGGGAAATCAATTGAATCTGTGGGATGCATTTCCAGTACCACTGTGTGAAATTTCAGAGATGGGGCTTTCCGGGCCAAACATTTATGAACACAAGGATGGTATGGCTGTTGAACCTAATTATGAATGAATGTAGCAGGCGCACCAAATTAGCACGAAGCATTTTTGGTAACGCCGATGATGGGCCTCAGCGGTCACAATGACCTTGCATCCTAATCTCATGGGCAACCTGAAGGTACAGATATTAGACCATCATTATGAACGTGCATCAGTCTGTGCAACAACATAGAAGGAGATTGCGCAGAGTCATATGATGGGACCTTGCGCCCAAACTGCATGGGCTCTCAGCCCAAATTTGCAAAAACCCCCAATGGACCACCACCCAAAGACCATTAATATGTAACTTGAAAGAAATAAATCGAAGCTTGTGGAAGAAGATGCAATTTTACATATCAATGTGATAAAATGTCAAGAATGGGCCTTGGGCCCAGGGGACTTGGACCAAAAATGTGAACCCCCAGAGGGCAAGGCTGTTAGACCATCCAATAGGCTGCAAAATCAGCATGTGCAAGAAAATTTATAGGAGATACATTCTGAAGTTTTACACATAATGCTATATTGCCCCTTTAACAATCTTCGACCTTGACCTTCACAAGTAAAACACATTTTTCATGGGCAATTAACATGTGTCCACTTTGTTGACATCATCACAGAATAAACTGTGTGGGGGCCAAGAACGGCAAATGTTGAACAATAGACAGACAGACAGACAGACAGACAGGACAGATGATAGATAGATAGATAGATAGATAGATAGATAGATAGATAGATAGCTAGATAGATAGATAGAGATGATTGATAGATAGATAGCATGATAGATAGTAGAGTGAAATGCAGATTCTAATAGCTCAACAAGCCACAGCTGGTTGAGCTGACAAAAACCCAAACTGAGGCCTATGGAAGACCGCTAGAAAAAAACAAATGTTGCAAAGGAAACCTTTTTCGGTGGGTTCCCACCACCAGAGAACCAAATATAAACATGAAGAGTGCCAAGCGGGCTTGCTGGTGGCACTAGCTTCTTTCTTTTTTGCCAGATTTGACCTAGGAATTGTAGCTTAGGCATGGTGTGACAGGCAATGAAGAGCACAGTGAATAGGTCAAGGCGAAGAGCAAACAAAGTGGATAACGATTCTTAGAAAATGGTACTTGAGTCATAGGACCAATATTTGAATTCCTGCATTTCATTGATATCTATTACCACATGCTGAAAGTACATTTGTCAAGAAAATATTTTGCGAGCTTTGTGGTTCATGCTGAGTTCGGAGTTGGGAGTACTAAGACTCCACACCTGACCCCATTTAATTAACATCATTCAAATTTTGTAACAAGTGCATACTAATGGCAGATGGTGTGAGTTATTCTCTAATTTGCATGATGTAGACTGAGGGCACAGTATCAATCGATGGGTACTCGTCTCAATGACCATCTGGCACCATGGCACCATGAAAGCCTTCCAGGTGGTAATGGTATAGACCAACCTGATTCAGAGTCTGAAGATGATCATATTGTCCCAAAAAGCGTGTTCTGGGTTGTATGACCACATATAGTCTTTTCTGGATTGCACGATTTCCCCCGCAGCTGGCGGGAGTAACCTTGCAGTTAAAGATCCATTCAGCGTTATTTCATATCTTCCTTTCCAGCCACGAGACCCATATCAGTAACTATCTAGGTGTATTGAACTGAAATTAAAATTACAATGAAAAAGGCTGTTTAGAATTAGGTCAAAATTGGTACTTTTGGTGGATTAGGTTGTGGCAAACAATATATTTGTTACTGCAGGCCCAAGCCTCTGAAAATTTTGCCAAATGATTACATTTTCTCAAATAGAACTGCTTCGGTACGTAATTCTGACTGAGTTGTTCTTGATAGATGAGGTATTGAGATGGCCTTCATTGTCAATTTCATTTCTTTGATGCTTATGCTCAAATATTTCAGGGCGATGGAGACTCCAAAGGCCAATCGTTGTGTGAAGATGACTGGACTTTCAATTTATTATATCATGACAGCTGAACCCCAGACCGAATTTAAGCCGAATCAAATGTACCGATAAGGCCGCAAGCGCTGCAGCAGCAAAAGGTGCTTTGTGAATACCACAAAAAGAAAAAACAAAAAAAAAAAAAACAAAAAACTTAAAAAAATTAAAAAAATTAAAATGGGGGAAATGCCAGGATTCCCTATAATAACGAGTCCAATGTAAGTAAGTCAAAGTCAAGGCCTTTCAAGAATCTTGTGCCAAACAAGCTATAGATGGGATTCCAATAAAAAAACTTCAGAATTGTTCACAAAATATTGAGATAAAAAGCAATGTGGCATACAGTTTTCGACTTCTGCCATCATGATGAGAAATGCAGTCTTGCAGTGTAGATGCTAAGGGAGCTTTGCATCATTTCCCAGTGATGTCATAGATTTCCTTGAATTCTCAAAAGCCAATTAACATAGCGTCTAGCATGTCGCCTGATGAGTTACATGTATTTCAACTGATCTTTGATGAATAAACCATATGCGAAAATTGTTGCAATGTTGAAGAGGAACTGGGAATTCAAATAGAAATATCTTTGATTATCGAGATTATCCTTGATATCTTCCGAAGTTGTTATTTGAATCCCATCTACAGTTCGTTTTTGTATTTCGATGGTACACTTTTTACAAGACTGTAATACATTATGCCCGTGCCCCCTATCCTCACACCTCCCCTGTGACTCACAAGGAGATTAGCCACAGCTGATTGACCATTTGGCCCGTTCGGAGTCAGCTGAATGTAGTATATGTATATAATATGTTATATATAAAACCTACCCAACCATCAACAGCATTCACTCTGTAGACTATTATTTTTACGAACGAATTGTCAAGTGGAGTATCATAAACCAAAAAATCACGGGTTTTGCAGATATGACATTACAGTGCAGGATGGTACGTTGCGAAAAGTTAGGGGCACACGATGTTACAGCACCTAGGGGCATAGGGACATAGGATCCGAACACCTTGGCTCGATCCAACCTTTCTGAATGACCCAGACGACAGGCGTCGTGCTGCCTGGACCGCAGTCCACTCCCCGATTGCGCACTCCAGGTTACTCATAAAGCTGAGGTGGGCGGGGGGACACACGGGCAGCCAGAAGGATAGTAGTTAAGAGGTCTAATGATTCCCCCTTACTAAGTGGTAGGGGTATTCACTGAGGAGGATACTCACCGGTAATGCCCTTTTGAAGATGGAAGGGGCTTTTAATTCCGAATCACGACACAAGAATTGAGCAGATGCTTCATCTTGTTGGTCGGTGTGAAGGAAAAAACT
>JAODTK010001485.1:0-10858 GCA_026419785.1 Sclerodactyla briareus | reverse complement strand
TGGTTACCTTATTTTTGGGATGAGATTTTACTCCGCAATGTGTGAATGATATTACGGGACCTGCATGGGAAGAAAATGATTGTGATCAATATATTGCCCAATATCACAGTCATCAGACCATTGCCAACAGAGAGACGGCCCCTAGTTGAGACTATGGAGACATTTTATTGGTGATTTCTAACAACCACCAAGCATCCGTTATTTTGCGATACTGATTCTGATTGGCTAATACCATCACGTACCGACTGTTATTTTGGCAATAACAGTCATGTTTGTGCAATAACTCAGCGGGGTCAAGTACACAACCATCGAATACCTGCTCGATTTTGCTGCATCTTAATAAACGCAGTACTTTTTCAAAACGCGAATTAAGGTTGGCGTTATCCTTTGAAAGTTTGTTTACCTTACACTTCGCAATCTGGGCTTTCAGTTATACGCGCGCATCTAGGGCGCACTGCTTCAACGAGATACAAAGGCCGAACGAACCGCGTCGCATCGTTGCATTGGTGAACGCCCCTGTTTCATCGCGCAAGAACCCCCCCCTCCGTTCGGCACGCGTGGGTTGTATGCGTCTTCTCCGTTGAAAGTACGCCACAGCACCACTGGTCGTCAATCGGTTGGTATGGTACGCAATGCGATTTACTTCGAGCGAAGCAACGCATAGTTGCCTAGCTGCTTTACTGTTTAGAGATACAAGATATAGATCTAGAGATCTAGATATCTGTAATTAATCGTTTGGGTCATTATTGGATTCGCGGGATGTAGAATAGTAATAAACTACTCATATCAGGTCGACTTTTACTGGTTTAAATACATCTCTACTCTGAATGTTGCTTAATAACCAACTCGGCTGCGCCTCCTCATTTTATTTGTAGCTAAATTCAGAGTCTCGACTGTTTTTTTTCACACCAGGAAAAGTCTCCCAGTTGCAGTTTATTCCTGAAAAAACAGTCGAGACTCTGACTTTAGGTAGAGATAACGACGAGGCGCAGCCGATTTCGTTATTAAGCTAAATTAGAGCCGGGAGGAATGTTTATGAACCAGTGAATGTCGACCGGCTTGTAGTAGTAGTGTAGTAGTAGGTTAGTCTCGGTCTCCCGAGATGCTCAGTGATCAATCTCCGCCACGTTATCACGATTCTTGCACAAGGTTATTGCTTCACTCGAAATGTTAATGTTGATTCCCTAGGAATGCGATTGATGTGTTTCGAGCCAACGTAGTCACAGGTCTCCCAAAACTGGCCTTAGAGTATGTCTCAATGATTCTCTCAGAGCGATCTTGCTGGAAGACTTGCTTGGAGTTCTCGCGACGTGACAGAAAAAGCTCAAACGTCTATGCGCTACACGGAAGACCAAGGGGTTGATGGTCACATCATAGAGTTCATCGTTGATATCCAATTGTTTTGGTCCATCGGACCCTACTGCCCCCTTTATTTGAGACTCATCTCCCAACTGTTGAGAACATTGCGGAGCAGCTTCTGTGGAAAGTGTCAATTTTGTGATCAAATTTTCGTTGTACCCCAAAGTTCGCAATTAAACAGAAAAATACTCTGTAGAAGTGCATCGAAAAAATCCGAGTGAGTTTTGATTGTGTACTTAACTCGTCTGCTCTTGAAATGTTGATTAGAGTGTTGAAAGCGTTGTTGGTTTATACCCATATTCTGTTTAAGTCCTCTTCGGTTCCCAACAAACTTCCTAATATTTACATTGTCTCCAAACTTTCATTGCCATTTCTTGTGATGAAAAATTCTCAGTTTATGCTGTTTATTTTTAGATTTTTCTTGTCAGGTTCTCAGTCACTCGACTTTCGAGGTTTATTTTAATATATGTTCACCAGTCGATGCCCAAGAGATATCATCAGCGTATGTTGTCCACGGCTTAAATAAAGAAATTTTCGGTATTACTATTTGCGGTGTAGTCATGATCAACTAACTGAGATGGTTGGATAACTGCATCATGTCATTTTCATCCGATTTTAAAGAGTTGGCCAGGTATTTTATAAAGAATAATGCACACGCACTGTCAACCTGGGGGGACCACGATGTTAGTGCTGAAAGGATTTCCTAGTTTGCCGTTAATTTGACCGTGTATGAAACATAGTTTTCAGTAGTAGTGAATGAGGATAGAGTTCGTCGTTCTCGAGGAACTGTTGCAAATCATTTATTAGTGTGACCTGCTGTAGTTTATTATATTATACAACCCGCCAAATCAAGTATTATCCCCAAACGATTAGCGAATCGATTATATCTAGAACTCTATCGTGTATCTTCAACAGGAAATAGGCAGCTAGGGTAACTATTGCATTAGTTCGAATCGAAAGTAAATTGCATTGCGCCACCATACACAAAAGTTCGGTCGTGGTGCTGTGCGTCTTCCACGGAGGAACGCAATACGAACCACGCGTGCCGAACCGGGGGGTCCTGCGCGTGTGAACTGGCGTTCGTCACCAATGCAATGAGCGACGCGTCGTTTCGCTGGTTTGTATTCCGTTGAGGCCGTACGCCCTTTGAAGCGCGTAGCGGGAAAAGCCGGATCTGCGCGTTCAAACATAAACTTCCAAAGTTCACGCAGCCTTACATTTGCGTTTGAAAAGTACTGCGTTTTGCTTAAGAACCAGAAATCGAGCAAGTATTCGATAGTTGTGTTACTCTGACCAGCTGGAAGGTTATTTAGGGCGGAAAATTACGAGGGGCCGAGGTCTTTTGTTGCATTAAGACCGATGATGACGATCGTGGAGGCTTAAAACCCGAGCCGAAGGCGAGGGGGTTTTACTTACGATGACGTCTTAAGAGTCTTCGTAAAGCAAACAAAAGACCGAGGAAGGCCGACGAGGCCACCCGAGTTTTTTATCGCCATTCATAAATTACAACTCGAAAAAGTCTGAAAGAACTCGGAAAAAAAATGAGTTTTCTACGTCGATTTTCGTTTGTTCAAAAAACATTCTCCTAAATCGGGTCAGTGACATCATAATGGAATCCTACGATTACTACTAGTCAGACAACGCAAAACGATATGTCGAATCAAGGCTGAGAGGCTCACTGTGCTTTTAAAAAACATACAGCCTAACCCACTGTATTGCAGTTTCTGCAGTTTTGATTGAAGAGCTGAACTTGTACTCAACTCAGTCACGAAGAAATTTGAACGACCTGCGGCAAGATTGCAAATCTAGAAAAACACCAATCACTATAGAATCGCAGCCAGCTCGCAGGATAGACAACCTCTAGGTAGATAACCAAGACATAACACGTAACCTCTGACTGGTTGGAGCAATGTATTTTCATTATTTTTGAGGTTCACTCATTTCGAAACCGACAAGCTGTGTAGCGACTGTAAAGCCTAACGTTTTTTTGGAACGTAATAGCCACTGATCACCCACCTACGCGAGACGGTGACCCGGCAAACCTTAACCGTATTTCGAAGAAGGCTTTTTGATACCTTTCGGAGATATTGCATGGCCACGACCCCTTTTTTCCTTATCGAGAATACATCCATTTCAAACCATGGCACTAGGTTAGCTGCGTGGTGTATCGCCGTTGGACCTAATTTGCATAGGAGGTAGCCTAGCCCGTATTTTTTTTGTGAGCCCTGACAGGCTGCAGTGCAGTATCATCGGTTTAATGTTGTGGTGTGTGTAACATTCGATCAATACAGCGGGCGCGGGCTCTGTACAAACATTTTGTGATGTGAACGTAGCTTTGTTACACTCCAGTACAGTGCAGACTGTCATTGTGCGTGCTGCGCTCATTTATGGTACTTAGACTGTATGAATGTACCATTGGCATGTTGCTGTGGTGATGTCCCAATGTATTACCATAGCCACTATCCAAACAAGGTTGATATGTTTTTTCAAGTTTGACTTTTGGTGTGCCATGCTGGCTTGTACAGTTAGGTACATTGTTACTATGGCTGCACACCACTCAATAATCAAGATTCCAATAAGCATAAATTCTCCTCAGGTCACAGAATATGCCACAGCACCCTACAACCCTCCCCCTCGATTCAACGATCCTGGTCTCGATTCAACTCTTAGGCCAATTCAGATTGCAGGAAACCAATAAAGTTTTATGAATGCAAAAAATAACGGACTGCTACGTGATTGGGATTAGCCAATCTATCCTGTATTCGCAATAAGGGATAACTTGGGGTTGTAGAATTAAAATTAATAGGTTAGCGAGGAGCATGCCTTTCTGCGAAGCAACTGGAGGCCGGTCGAATGCTGGAACATGGCTGCGAGGCTTCACTCCTATAGAGTCTCTGAACCACTGAACTCGCGCAAATCTGTCGCTGAAGCCAGAAGGCCGGGGCTTTGGGTGCTGACGACTTGCCTAAAACAGTACCACTCAGACTGGACCCGCAGTTCACGCTCCAGGTACCTGGACGATATTTTAGACTTACTCAACTCGTCTATCAACCTGTGCGCAAATTGTCATCGTATTCCTGGACGCACAGGGAGAAATCGAATCGACTGCCAGTAGCCCACGCCTTCATCAGCCGGTAAGTTTGTTGATGGGCAAACGCAATTACTGTCATTGTGCTAGTTAATCATGGCTGCTGTGCTGTGCGTCGTAAGTCACGCCACAGAGAAACGTAGTTGACATCATATGGAGGTGCGAATGTGCCCCTATGTTTATCAGGAAGGATTCCTTCCTGATATAGTCGATTTGGGCCGTTTTCCGGCAGGTAACATGTACCATAGGTACCTTAAGATATCCGTACGGAAGGTAAACTCGATAAATTACATTGGGTGAAAATTTTTCCGTCACAACCACAATTCGAGGTCCCTCTCTCTCTCTCTCTCTCAAACCGTTCAATTAAAAAAGACTAGAGGCTAGAGTTCGCCCACTGTCTTACAAAGAAACCGATTCTTCATTAATTTAGGCGGCTGGGAATACAGCCCATATAGAATATAATAATAATAATAATAATATAATAATAATAATCTAATAATAATAATAATAATAATAGCGCCAAACAAATCACAAAGACATGTTCCTCGTATATTGAAAAAGGCCGTGGAATTATTCTTATTACGACAAAACCAAATAAGGTACTACACAATGCCGTAAGAATATCGTCCAATTCTCTGTTAAATGTGGATTATAAAATACCACCAAAGGTTCTAGCTCTAAGAGTAAATCTTTTTTTTCTTATCATTTTATTATCATTTCAATTCACTGAGCATACATATGTAAGATGATCATTAAGCCAAAACATTCGCAATACTTATGGGATAAGATGTGATGTGCCTCTTTAAAAGATTCCTTCAATTCATTATCTGTAAAAATCTGTTTTTCTGTTATGGGTGTTTATCCACGTCATAACAGATTTAAAATAACGGCAAAAGTTAGTTATGTGGAGATTGTGCTATTCGTTTTGAGTATAATGATAAAGAAATTATGTCAGGTGGAATATTGAGCAAATTATAGGGTGCCTTAGGAAATCCGTATACAAAAAACGTCCTCTCTGGAACAAAAAAAAACAAAACTGTCAATTGAAGAACGTTATATTTCTACGTCCAGTAAAACCCTGAGGTTATCGGGCAGTCCCAAAATAGATGTTCTATGGATTCTTCAACGTGGTTGCAAAAAGGAAATTTGGAATATCCCGGAACCCCATTGCAACACCAAACGGTTTGTACCAATAATCATATGGATAAACTTGTATTGAAAAAACTGAATTTTCTAACTTCTTAAACAGAGTTCCAAGCACACTGAAAAATTTTATTGCCATTCAAGATGTACACGTGGGGAAAATTTTCTCCAATTTTCAAGAACATTTGGTTGAACTAGTAATGTCTTACCAATATGATTATACACATTTTTCCAGGGACGTCACTTGTAAAAAAATTGTCAGGTTTAGCCTGCTCTCTGGAATTAAGACGGACTAAGATGGGCTTCCATAAACCTGGGTATGCAGAAACTAGTCTACATACAACGTGAAACGGACCACAATAGCACAGGTTCAAAATCTCTCCCTGAAAACCAGTATGGAATTAACATTACCATCACAATCAAATGAATCTTTAACATACTGCCACTCCAGATTTATGTAAACATTTGGAATAGATGGTTTTTCCAACCAATCTGAACGAGTTATTCCCTAGAATTTGGTCCCCTCAATCTGGACTGCGGATGTGTAAATTTATAACCGAAGCCATGCCTTGCAGACGTTATCTATGAAAACATTGTGTATATTGTGCCCGTGGTAAACGGGTGTAGTACCAGGCGCTTATGCAGGATTTGTCAACCCGGGGGGCGACGTTGGTCACTATATTAAGCGTTTAGCGCCACCATTCAGTTGGCGCGGAGCGTTTAAAACAAAAATTTTGAAGTTTTAACACTCCCAGATCGCCGGGAAAGGAAATGCCCCTCGGAGGCATGAGAGGCCGTTTTAATTACTCACACTTCGCTTAAAAGCAAAGTGCCTTCTTGTCGTGGACTTACACTGAGTAACCAAAAAATATCTTTGCACTCATTACTGAAATATATTGATTTATACGTAAGGGTTGGGTTTTCTTCACATACATATTTCAAACATATTTAAACCAAAAAGCATAACGAATGACAGGCATTGATTCCTCTGCCGTCAGCCCTACAGTTATGCCCCAGACACTTATGAATAAAACTCTCAGTTATGGTCACTGATTATGATTACAGGCCCGTAATGTTACCTTGGTTAAGCTTTACGAAACGTAGTCTGGAGAAAATGAACTTGACAATCGATTCATGTATGAATAATGTTGTGTGTACGTGTATTTGACATGCATTCTTCACCTCATAAACGTTACAATTCAATCAGGCTGAGATCACTGGTTGCACATTCAAAACGGCCTTTATTCCTGTCCGGATATGAGGCAAACTGAATCGGGCTTGGCGGCTGCAAGCTGAGCTGGTCACTGCCGCTACCATGCATGAAGAACCATCGCCTGGAACATCATGCGTTTGAATTTCCTTGCCTGGAGTCTAGTGACACCTTTCGGGCAAAAAACGCACCCACCTCCATGCTTTGATATATAAGGGTTATACTTGTTCGCTTGCTGTGGCGGTTTCCTTGTGCAAAAAAGGTCGAATAATGACTGTGTGGTTATTTCACCCATTCTCTCTGTCGTTGCTTCCTCACAGGTCTCTGGTTGCCGAAATCAGGGGCGCAATAGTCCATTCGAAAGTGGGGGGGGGGGTTGGAATGTGGACTGGCAATTTACTATCTAGCGGCGCGCCACTATTGGTTGGGTCGTAGCGCACCCAGAAAAATTTTGCTTTTTTTTTATACCTCCAAGATCGCTGGAAATGGTCACTCGCCGGGCCTAATTGCAAAATCTGGATGTGCCAATTTCAGTAAAGAAAAAAATATGTTGCAGAGTTTTCACTCTGCAGGATATAGGCAGATAAAAAATAGAAACACAGCATCTACGGCCTCGCTATGTTCTTATGAAAGCTACGTCACAAGTGAGTTCAAAACTAAATGACCACAAACCTACTGCCAATTTACACTTTTACGTAAAAACAGGTGAGCTAGGATTGAAGCCAACCCCATATTTTTAGCCATAAAATATCGTCAGCAAAGGACAATATGGAATTTGCTGGTGATGTACACACCCCCTGTATGATATGTGGGAGATGATTTTGCCGGTGCTATCTAAACGGAGCCCAATCATTGCTTGGCACGAATCGTTGGGAGAAAATTTCAAGAGCATATGATAACTAAGAGTGCAGGAAATGTAGACTACTTTCGTACTTGACTTCCGGTGGCGCAGGCTAGGATTTTTCAGTGGGGGGGGGGCGCTGGAGGAGGGGAGGGCGAAGAGAGCAGTGGCGTCGCCAGACTTTTCGTCTTGGGAGGGGAACAGGGAACGGGAATACTATATGAGCGGTGAGCGCACATGTGTTGGCGCGGAGCGCACACCAGAAATTGTGATTGTGCAAACATCCCAGATGGCGGCGGAAATGGAATTCCCGGGCGTTTTAGGATCATTTTGTGATCACAAATTTGGTAATTGGTAGAAAATTTGAAATATTCCAGACATGGTCCTACCGTTGTCCCGACTTTAACTTTTCAGCCCCCCAGAAGTTAACAATTGCTGCGCACATTCTACATCCACCAGTGCGCGCGAAAGGGCGCGTCAATTTTTCTCAAGATTTACGGAGCATTCTGAGAAGATCAAATCCAGCAGAAAATGTGACATTAGGACGCCAACTTAGCTCTATGTACCAATCAGATATAAAGCGTTATGCCCTAGAGAGCAGGCTAACTTCCATAGTAGTAGTTCCTGGAGAAAACACGCTGCTGAAAATTCAAGCAGTCTGATAGCCTAAGATACTGCAGTTGAGAGAGGAAGAGAAACGGACAAGAGGCTAAAGGGGTTAGTAATCAGAAAGACGGTGATGTAGTTGTCAAGTTCAATGGAGAAGTTGCTGTATATATTTCCCCACCGGATAGTATAAGCTAGGGGCGATGAGGAAGAAGAAATTTCCCCATATAGCGCTGCAGAGAGGCGGTAGGACGGGAGAGCAACGAGGACGAATTCCACCACTAGAACACGCGCGAAAGCCGAACGTAGCACAATATTAGTGCATTGAGGCAAATTTGGCACAATTAGGTACGGGCATTTCTGAGGCCTATCAGATGGTAGAAAAGCACTCCCGATCTTCCCTGAACTTTTCACAGCCTTATTTTCTGTTAGGGGCGGAGACTGACTGGTGAGCTGGTCAGATTATCCGGATATAATTACGCAAATCTTCAAAAAATGTTGCCTAAAAATTCCATTGAAGGTGACGAAGAAACCACCATTTTTTGTAGGGATAGTTTGGGTAAACATTTCTCACTTGCTTCACCCTGCTCGTATTCCTCTCATTCTTCGCCCGAGTTGCGCTACTCGAGCCAACTTGACTATATGCACTGCACCGGATGCCTGGGACAATGGTGTTGCCCTAGCAGATTATGGTCAAATCTTTCGACAAAGGATGTCAAATAAATTGATGTAAAATAATTGAGTTCAACTCATGCCTTATACGGGTATGTGCGGATCCACCGAAATCATTGTTAACCACATGACGTTTTCCCCTGATACCTTGTGTAGTGGGTGGGGGAGGGGGCTTCCGGCCCGGATCCGATATTATCATCCAGGGATACCGGAAGCTGATGTGTAAACACCAGGATTAGACACGCGAGGTATCGAGGGGGGGGGGGTGAGGCTAGTGCTAAAAATTGTGGGAAAATTCGTCGACACGGTTATATGACTCAAAAATAGCATACGTCAACTTTTCAGTTTTTGGTGGTTTCTCTCGGATTTTTTACCCCCCGTCATTGCTTTATTTCCTCTTCCTCTCCCGTGCTTTCCTCTTTCCTTCTCCCCTTCTCCTTCCTCTATTTTGTGTCTCTCCTGTTCTTTTTCTTATTCTCCTCCTCCCTTTTTTCTCTTTCCTCCTTTTTCCTTTTGTTCCCTTCTCTTACCCGGGGGGCGCGCTCCCAAAGCCCCCCCGGATACGCGCTTGATTACAACGACATTTTAAAACTCTCCAGATGAATAACACGAAATCCCCCATTATCCAATTCATTACTCAGTGTAGTTCGTTTGATTTTATCTGTAGATCCACGCAAATAAAAATGAACATTGTGGAATTAACATCTCTAATGAATTCATTAGATGGATTTGGCGGGACCAAAGAAAAAGGAAAACCAGTGTGGAGAGAAGGAAACTCTTAAAGAATGATGGTTCATGCAGCAAATGGCGTGAGATCTCTAGGAAGACCACAATTAAGCAAGCTTCTCAATCTAGACAACATGGGTGGATAATTCAGCCTACAAAGGTCCTCTTGTTTGTGAGAGAAATCCCAACATTCGTACAGGACCATTTGTAATACTTTTACCAAAACTCATCCAGGTAGTTAGGGAAAACGGAAAGGTGCGCGATTATTAAAGTTAATATGGAACCCGAAGCGTCCTTAAAAGTGCAGAGAGATGTATAATTTAAGCTTGTAAAGAGTTTTACTTCCTTAATGAAAAATGTGGTATCGTCGGCCTTACTGACCGTTTTAACTCTTTGCCAGAAACTATAAACAGAGATTACTCTCATCATAAATAATTCTTAGTGCTAAAACTTCAACACAAAGAATAAAACAATACCGTACGGGCCTAAGAGGGCAACCCTGTCTTAAACCCTCTTTGAGAGGGAAGTTTCCGACAAAAAAACCATTATTTGGAACGCATACCTTCACACTTGTGAGTAGGGGTTTTTGTACCCATGTGGGTAAATTGACTGGGCCACGGAAATTTAAATGCAGCCAGGTTTTATAAATCTAAAATTCCACTCCATTGATCGAAAGCCTTTCGAAAATCAATCAACAGAATCAGCCATCTTATTGTACTCCTACAAAAAACACGATTAAATCTACAAAAATCTCAATGTTTCTCCATATATCTATTCTTCATTGAAACAGGTTCTGGTTAGGACCATTATCAAAGGGGAATAGTTGTTCAAACGATTGGCATACATTAGCTGCAGTCTGTATCGTCGTGTGTTTGATCAGGGTATAGGGCGAAGATTTCTTCAATTCAGCCGGCGTTGTTTGGTTTAGGGATTGAACTATGATACCACGTCCGTCTCTGCTCAGTATAGAAAACTCCACATTGGTAAATCCGTAATTTAACCATGCCACAAAACTAAATCCCAGCAATTAATGCAAAAACAAATCATATTTCACTTTTCAATAATAAATCCCAATCAAACTGGGTTTAAAAAACAGTTATTGGTGGTTTTTACTTTTAGTGACTTCGAAGGAATTTGATCGCTTCTTAATTGGGAATTTATTTTCGGGAATTCCGCAGTTTAGCTTCTTTAATTACACGGAAGTTGATTCGTG
>JAODTK010001484.1:0-11237 GCA_026419785.1 Sclerodactyla briareus | reverse complement strand
AATTTGAAATCCGGTGACCTTGCAAATCACAGTCATGTTTTTCGGGACAATTGTTTGTCCCCAACCCACCAAGTTTCATGTAAATCGGACCAACTCTGTTTTTTCGTTCAAAACCTGCAAAATAGAGGCAGCAAACATGTAGTGACGCTCACTTTTGAATCATATGAGATTTTGCTAGGACAGGACATGGTTACAAAAGTTCAAGAGCGATCGGATATCAAGCGTAAAGAGTTAGTGCGCTAACGCCTAAAGTTTCCGGAGGCGGCGGCCAGGGAGACGGCGATTACACCCCCAAAACCATAATATCCCGCACACGTAGTGGTGCGGGGATTAAATTATGTGCAGCCACCATTATAGCCTATTGATGGAAAGTAAATACCATGATGTTGAAATAATAATATCCAGTGCCCTAGGTAGACACATTCCCAACAACTCAGCAAGCGCCACCATAGCGAATATAGACCATAGCAGTTAGCGGGGCAAAAAAATTGATATTTATAATGAATTAACCCATTTATTATATTGGCCCAATCAACAGTTTGATAGCAAAAAACATCAACAGTATAACAGAAGGAAGAGAGTCCAGGGGTAAACAATTCAGGGTGAAATTCACATCTAGAAAAGGCAACGCCATGTGTTAAAGGAGTGTAAAGAAGCCAAAGCCGGTGTGTCTTGGAGGGTAGATAGATAAGGAGACCTTCTCGTGCAACAAGAAAAAACATTCATCCGGACAAATAGTGTGAATGTTTTCAACTCTATTTTTCACAGACTCCATCTTCTTTACCAAAAAATGTTACGGAAAACGCAGTCACACTCTTTAAGACTATTCAATATGCCAGAGGAAAGCCAAAAGGCTTTCTGGTGATCCGACTTCGTCAAGCAAAGATATGTCAATGCACATGCTTTACGAGAGTTCACAATAGGAATCAGGTAGTTACTTAATGTAGGTTGGAGATCACTACAAAGTATGAAACTACATCCATCCAGGGGAGGTTGTGTTGAAGAGTTTGTGAAATAGCTAAAAATATCAATTTTTCACAATATCCCCATTTTTCCCAAACTGGCTGGTCTACTAAACACAATAGGGGGTCTTGTACTTCCCATAAGAAAGCTGCATAATTAAAATTCAACCTGATCAGTTCAGGCCATTCGGGACTTATCGTGTTAACAAGGCTCTCAGACCTTGACCTCTCTTGGACCTAGGTGACTTAGATATGACCCCAAAACAATAGGGATCATGTGTACTCATTATAGCCCCACTTCCGGGATATTATGGTTTTGGCTTCGCCGTCTCCGCCGCATCCACATCCGCAGCTCACCGCGGTTCTTGTTAGCGCAATAACTCTCCAACACTGTCCGTTTGAGCTGAAACTGGCACACAGTACGCTTGAGTGAACTCTTGATGAGTTCAGAAGTGGGGGCGCCCGCAACATGAACGGTCGCTTTAATTGCAAATTTTCCAATTGTAAGATTTTCCCTGTTAGCGGCACAATAACTCTCCAACACCTTGTCCGTTTGAGCCAAAAATTGGCACACATGTCCGCCATAGTGAAAATCCAGATGGGTTTGAAAGTGGATGTCGCTACACTGAGGGTTCAATAATGTGCATAATTTGCGCAATTTTCAAAAGTTGGTCGGATATCCACAAAAATTGGTAGGTGGGACTGTGTTTGTTCCCGAAAAAAAGTGAAGGTCAATTTCAAGGTCACATAGGTCAAATTTACACGAGTTACAGAAGTTTGTCGGATTCAATGTGAACGATGTTTGGTCCTGGAAAAAAGTGGGGAATTTCGGGATCATCAGAGGTCAAAAGTCACGCTAATTCGCATAATTGCACATTCAAAAAGTTGGTTTTGCTTTCCACGAAACTCGGGAGGTGGGACGATTGTTTCAGCCCGAAAAAAAAGGTGGAGGAATTCGGGGTCATCAGAGGTCAAAGTCGTGCTAATTGCCCAATTTGTGCATTTTTCGAAAGTGGGTTCCCGAGTCCCAAATCCAAATGGCAAACTATATAACCATCTTCACCCAGTGACGCGAGGTGGGGAATACACGTTGGCGGTTTACCGCCAGAAGCTCTAGTTAATTATGGGAAAACCACATGACCAAGTAGACCTTCATCCATCCAGGTGAGGCTGAGGGTAATCATGTTAATCTCTTTTGTTTTTACAATTTTCCCCTTTTCTCTCCCAAACTGACACCCAAGGCTACACTAAAACTAAGAGAACCAAGGTCAGTAGCTCAAAACCAGCCAAATTATAAATATGGTAGTGAAATGATCTGAGTGTTATTGGTTTGATTGATTTCAGTTATTACAGACCTTTGATGACACTGAGCGGAGGCGAGCAATGAAGATACAACTTCATTTGTGGAGAGGATTCATTTTTCACACAATGGTCACGTCTCCCTCCATGACCTTTGTGACCTTGACCTTGGGTGGTCATATGTCACCCAGAGACAATAAATTTCAAGTCCGACTCTGGTCAATGTCCTTCAAAGCAGGAACATTAAGAACCAAAAAACATGCAAATGCATATTATTCTACATTGGGTCGAACAAAATTGCCTAGACCCCCTTTAATGACCTTCCACCTTAAATTCCTAAAAGAGATAGGATACCACGTATCAATGATTCTACCACCCCAAACTATCCGTTATTGCGAGTACAGGATTCTGATGGGCTAATTCCAATCACGTAGCAGTCCGTTATTTTCGCCATTTTTTTTTTGCAATAACAGTCAGTTTTTGCAATAACAGTCAGCTGTTCAGAGTTTAACCACAACAATCAAATATTGTTCGACTTGCTCAACTTGCTGCGTCTCAAGTAAAAGCAGTACTTTTTAAACGCGAAGGTAAGGTTGCGTGAGCCCTTGGACGTTTATGTTCACATATGCAGATCCGGCTTTTAGTATACGCAGCGCTCCAGGAGGCGTACTGCCGAACGGAATACAAACGGGAGGGAAGAAAAAATGCAGTGCTCATTGCATTGTGAACGTTAGGTTCACACGCGTAGAAACCATCCGGTTCAGCATGCAGGTTTGTATGCGTTCCGTCACCCCAGCTGCTCATTTACGTGAGAGACACAAGATCTAGATCTAGAGTATAGATATATCAATTGTTTGAGTAGAGTAGTTATGATTGATGGTTGTAGAGAGGAATAAAAATACAGCCAGGTCGTTTATTCCTTAATTACACTGGTCATGTATCATGGCAACCGACCTAATCTGGGAGGTATAGCGTTTGCAGTTTTCCACAATCAGACCATTGTTGCCCCTTTAAGACATTTTTGACCTTGACCTTTAGTGGTCAACGATAAGTTGATAACCCATCAGATGGATGGATGGATAGATAGATAGATAAATAGATAGAAGGCATGGGCATCACAAATAGCTCAACCAGCCAAAGCTGGTTTGAGCTAAAAATTCTATAAAGAATGGCAGCGCTGGGGAGCACACGATGTGAAAGATAGCGGCACTGGAGGGTTAAAAGGACAGCTAATGCAGTCTCTGGTTCTTCACAGGTCCTACCTACTCAGCTCCTGTGTAGACAGAGATCCATGGATTCAAACCCACAACCCTTGTGATCATCATTTCATTCATTCAATGTATTCGTCTATACTCCATATAAACATAATAATATTAAAGTATAAACGGGACACTAGATACACATATGTTTATCAAGCTAGTTGACCTAAACATAATACAGAACAAAACACAATAAGATTTATTCAGCCCGTTACTTACCAGAAAGCATAATATTTGGATTAGTTTGGAGCAGTGATCCAGGATTCTGTAGATAATGTAGAGAGACTTGGGTAAGGCTCGGCTTGCACAGTTGCAAGTGATCACGATATTTTAGAGTTCACTGGTCTTGTTCCGTCAAATATACCACAGAGTGTAGAGCTTGTTCCGTGTTTCGCGAAGGCCAATGTCGAATGGCCTTTCTATAGTTTTTTAGCCGACAATAGATTGGCGTTAATTGTTAGAAAGGACGAATGCTGTTGGACTTTGGAATGGGTTTCATGAAAAGGTTAACGAGGTAGGTTATGAATGAAAGTTACGTTCCTTGGAGGAAACGTAGCAGAGGCCTTCTGGATGAATAGGGAATTTTCCTTGGCCATCAAACGTAAGCGACATTTATGGGGACTTTATCGTTCTTCTGGGTCTGTGGTCTGATCTAAGAGCATTGCAAAGTTCAGCAAAAGCTGGTCAAACGTTTAGTTTCTTGGTGATAACTTGATTTTGAGAGCGCAGATGCTCCTCTAACATAAAGGAGATCCTCGTGCATTTTTTTCTTATGTGGGGGGAAGCAGAAAGTCAAGGACAGCATTGGTCCTTTGATAGATTCCGGCTCGGGTCGTAGTACAATCAGCCAGAGCAAGGAGATGGCCCCGAAGGTTCTTCAAATAATTATTTCTCGTTGTTTTTACTCATGAGAACTAGGATAATTTTGGTGACCTAGGTGTCGGGGTTTCTATGCATGTAAAACCCACTATTGGTAATATGGTGTTCTCGCCTGCGTTTAGTAAAGGAGAAAAACTGCAGAAGCTCAAAAGTGAGAAAGCTCCTGGTCCTGACAGAGTTTATTACTTCTAATAAAATCCTGTGCCGACGATGTTGTCGTTCATAGCGATATGGTTCAAATAAGAACTCTGCAAGAAGGTATTGTTCCGGTGATTGGAGGAGAGGAAGCAAATGTTTCTCCTATTTTCACGAGAGGTTAACGGTCTCTCTTCCATGTAATTAAAGGCCAGTCGTCTTACTAGTGTTGTATGCAAGGGGTAATGGGAATCAATCATTCGCCGGATCAAGAGTGATTATTAATGAGCATAGTCGGATTAGGGATTCTCAGCATGGGGTTAGGAAGAATCGGTCGTGTGTTTGACTATCTATTGGAATTTAGGAAGATGTACATGTTCTGTGAGAACGGCAATGAGTGGTGATATAATTTTCCTGGACTTTCCGAAGCTTTCGGACAGGTTCCTCATGAGCGTCTCCTTGCCAGTTGGAGAGCTTTGCGAATTGAGGGCCCGGGAATGTCCTTAAGTCGGTTCGCTGAGTGGCTTCATATAGGCGAACAACGAGTTGTCATTAATGGCGGTCGGTTCTTCTTGCCAAGAAGGTCACTAGTCGGTGGTCCCCAGGGATCGGTTCTCGGGCGGTTACTCTTCCTGGCGTATATTGACCATCTTGAAGGTTCTGTTCATTCCAGGGTTTAGAAGTTCGCAGACGATACCTAGTTGTATCAGGAGGTTGTTCCGAATGAATATGCGAAATTGTTCAAAGGCGATCTGGATATTAATTTCCAATGGTTTCAGAATGGCAAATGTGTTTCAATGTCGACAATGTGCAAAGTTATGCATGATTGTTTTCAAAACGCCCTGTTCCTTCAAGTTAAATGGCCAAAACACCCCACCAAAATATTTCAGAGTGATTCAGAAAAAAAGATCTTGGGTTTGTTTTGATTTCTTCTTTGAAACCTTCAAGCAGTGTGCCGAAGCTGAATAGAAGAGGCGGGCTCTTAGGTAATGGGATCTTGGCGTGAGTAGACCAATCACTTCAGTTTCCTGATAATATCTTGTTGTCAGGCTGTTTAAGCAATGGTGAGACCGCACATGAATATTCTTACAAGTGTGGACTCCCTACTTGCAAAGAAGAAAAAGCAGGTTATTGCAAACGTTCAGACGTAGGGCCAACTGAATGATTGACTGTCTGAAAAATTTATCCTACGAGGATAGAGTAGGCGTCTCGGTCTAACTTACCATGGAGCTGAGGCGCCTATTGGTGGTTGACCTTGATCCCAGGTTTCAAAATTGTCCATGGACTCGTTGGCCTGTCCTTCCACTACTTCTATGAATTTTCCAATGTTACTGCAAATAGAATCCACTGTCTCAAGCTTCGTGGCACCGCGCTGCAGAGATTGGACCTTCGTAATATTTCTTCTCGACAGAGAGTGATCAATGAGGAGAATTGTCTTCCTGAAATGTTAGTTCTCTCTAAGAGTGTGAATGCGTTCAAGAACAGTCTTGATTTATTTTCAGAGAATCACGGGCGAAATTGGGCGAATTCTTTAGTGGTTTGGTTCATTTTTCTTTCTGGGATGTTGTGGCTCGGGGTCGTCCCCTCGTTTATGAGGATTTTGTCTCCTGACCATTATTCACTAAAACAACTAAACCTATTCACTAAACTAAACTACTTAGCAATTAGATGAGATTTCAACTTATCCTTGAAAGACGAAAGATTGAAGAGGTAATATCATTTAGGGAAGTGGGTTCCAGATTTTGTTAGCAATAACTATTCATGAGGAGTTTGCCGTGCTTGTATTGTGTCTAGTGACAGTTAATAGTGAACTACTTCTTGTATTATTTACGTTGGATAATGATTTTCCGGAATTAACAATATCACTAAAAAACACTGAGAACAAGAATTATTAAACTACTTATGAATGAAAAAAAAATCTTGTATAATGGATATTCCCAAAATCTTGAGAATGTCCCCAATTCAGAATGGAGAACATTAGTAGAGTTGAAGGTCATGAAAGTTAATAACTTGAGGATGCGATTCTGAATAACTTGAATATGTTTTAGAGCGTGGCAGGCAGCAACGCAATAAACTCGATGCCATAAGAGATGCGAGAGTAGATAAGTGGAAAATGCAGTTGCATTAACACATGTAGTTGGAAGAGTGTGTCGGAGACTATAAAAAAAATACCGTGGACATAATGAGGTTGTTTGCATGAAGAATTGTTATGGTGATCCTTGAAAGAGAGCCATCGTCACCATAAAAGTACCCATAAGTACTTGTTACTGGTTACTCTACAAATTTTGAAATTGTTAGCATGAATAACTTGGACAGCATGATACCAGTATTGATCGTTGGGGATGAAAAATAGAAAAAAATTTGTTTTAAAGAGATGAAGAGTGTGTGAGCTCGTTAGCCCATCGAATCAGCAACTTCAGTGATTTTCAGACACGTTGGTTGCATTGGTGCAGATTGGTACAGAGTACCAGTCAGCATCATAGACAAAAAAACATGACGTCGTCAGCGAAACTCATCACAGATCGCCTGAATCAGTATTGGCTATTGTTAAGAGGGTGCTGCAGTGTGGTGTGAGCACAGGCGTCAATCCATCTTCAGTAAGTGAGGGGGGCATAACCAAAGTGGGGGGGGGGGGGCCATTGACCCCTGCCGAAAAAATTTAGTGTAAAAAAAGGAAATCAATAAAACAAAAGACCTCAAAATGTCCCACATTTTGATGTTCCCCCCCCCCCAGTATGATGCCAATGGGTGTGAGCGTGCTACTGAGCACAATGGTCAGCTATTATTGCTCTAACTAATCATTGTTTTGCCCTGCAAAGTCTGTGTTTTTGCTCCAGAGAATCTGCCTTTTCCCCTGCTAAGTTCAGTGAATTTGCGCCAAACGGCCAGCCTACTGAAAATCAACAACACAGTAGTACAGGCCTAATCCTCACGAGTGAGAACATGAACCCAGAAAGATTGCTGATTCATATCTCCCTGACTGTCTACATACCTCTAAAGTTGATACCTTCACACAGACAATGGGAAAGAATAAAATACTGGATGAGCATGACATTTAAGTACCAGTAGAATTTGTCCATGCGGACCCCCATAGTACTGACTATGTATTATCTACCAGGATCAGCAACCAATGCCAGCGGTTTGCCTTTCAGCTCTCATCAAAGTTGGCGACAACTCATTCGGCTAGTGACATTGCAAAGTGAATGGTATATCAAATGTAGACAATTCACTGACCCCCAGCAACCAATACGTTCATTTGGCAGCAAGCAAAACACACCTCACATAGGAAACCAGAGAGCCAAAAGACTGATCACGAACTTGAAGGTCAGACACAAGAAACACAAATGGGAAATTGTACTAGCTTCTTAGTCTTGGCCGTCTGTCTGGTACTATGCAAACACCAACTAGTGATTATCACTGCATAGGACCCAGCACACAACAGGCACAAGCCTTATTGAAGAGAGAGGTTGAAGATGTGGAAGAATTTACACAATCTCAGATAGTTACACCCCAGGACCACGAATCCCTGCATAGTGAGACTAGATGCATTCCAATCTGGAATTGTTCTGGGCAAAAATGGACCACTGAAGACGGCGGTATTAACAATAACATGTCTATAGTTGCGTCATTTCACTGATGATGAATCAACATGTTTTATAAATGTGACAATATTTAATACGAAGAGTATGATGGATTATGTACAGATGCATTTCTTTGCAACATTACACACATCGGCTGATTTAACTTCCTGAACTACATGTTGAAAGCAGCACCACTCAAAGAACATAAACATAATATTCATTCTTAAGCACTCAGGGCCTTGAAAATTCAGGATAGGTGGTGCTTCCAGAGTATATCTTTTGACATCTTTAACTGTATATATCACGTTTTGGAAGTGTATTTCGTGGGACTAACCATTTGCGATGGCACGATGGGCTGCCTGGTCCAAGTGGGCCCCCAAGCCAAAATTCCTGAGAACCCTGAAGATATGGCTATTATAGACTGTCATTAGGACTGAACGTCAGCACTGACCTGTGCCATCAAAACTTGTAGATGCCGACCAAGGAGCTTGCATGTAACATTAGAGAAATCAATTGGACTGTGGGAAAGGAGAGCATTCAAGTACCAATGTGTGGAATACCATGAAAAAATTTTCATAAAATGGGCCCTCAGGCCAAGGGGGACTGAACACCCTGAAGGTACGTCTGTTAGACATCATGATGACATAATGTCAGTACTATGCACCCAAACTTGTAAGAGAAGAATCATGAAGCACCCATTTTGCCGTAATTCCACATTGAAAGGTCAGCTAAGGGGATGCCCTCTGGTTCCTCAAGGTCCTTTATTAGCTCCTGGGTAGAGAGAGAGCCATGGAATTCAAACCCACAACCTTGTGATCACAGAGTGGACCTAACTCATATTGCGTATATGTGAGGGGGTATAGTGGTGTGAGGGGCTTGAGCCAACCCGTCAGCTATTACCCCCTCTACCTTATAATGTTTTGCCTGCAAAATCTGGTTTCTGACTCCGGGGAATCTGCCTTTTCCCCTGCTAATGTCGAATTCTCGCAAACGGCTGAGCCTACTGAAATCAACGAAAACACAGTATTACAGCTAGTTTCACAAGTGAGAACAGAACCCGACATCCTTGCTGGTTTATATCTCCTTGGCCTGTCACTACCTCCAAATTGATACCTTCACACAGACAATGGGAAAGATAACAAGAGTGCAAATGCCACAGTAGCTCCACCCTGAGTGTATTCAGTAGGCCTACTGGCATTGTAATGGATGAATGATTAAAATATGTAGATGATACATGTAAATGTTATAACAAATGAGAAAGAGGATGTATGGGCTAGTTCCAATAGTGACTGCCAGGTATTATTATTACCCACTATAACAGATGCAACAAACACTGCCAGAAAAAAGATACTTTTGCATGATTTATATATGGACCCTACGGTCCACACTGGCCAAAATGAAAAACACCCCAAATAGCCAAGTACACAAAGGACCTCTGCCTCCCAAGTTTAAAGAAAATCAACTGAAGCTTGTAAGGGAGATCATTTCAAGCACCATTGTGTGTGATTTCATAAAATAGGTCCTAGGGCCCAAAATGGAACCTTGGCACCAACAAAATTCACTGGAACACCCCCAAAGGTACGGCTATGAGGCAATCATTATGACAAAACATCAGTATCTGGCACCAAATTTGTAGGAGACGCATTTTGCGTGATTTCAAATGATGGCCATTCGGGCCACAATGGGCTGAGCAAAAATTCCGAACCACCCCAATGGCCCCCACTTACCCAAGGACCATTACAAGTACTTTAAAGGAAATCAATTGAAGCTTTGTAGAAGGAGATCCATGCACCCTTGTGTGTATTTAATAAAAGGGTCATAGGGCCCAAGGGAACCTGGCCAAATTTCCTGGAACCCCCGAAGGTACGGCTTTAGCATCATTATTGACCGAACATCAGCAATTGTGACATCAAAATGTGTAAGGAGGAGCATTTGCGTGGATTTCAAATGATGGGCACCCTAGGGCCCAAGTGGGAACCTTGCCAAAAGTTCCTCCTCTTGACCACCCCGAAGGTTTGGGTACGGCTATTAGACCATTCTTATGAACGAACATCAGCAATGTGCATCAAAATTTGTAGGAGAAGCACTTTGCATTGATTTCACATGATGGGACCTAGGGCCAAGTGGGACCGTGGCCCAAAAATTCCTGAGCACCACGAAGGTAGGCTATATTAGACCACCATTATGACTGAACATCAGCACTGTGCATTAAAAATTCATAGGTGAAGCATTTTGCGTGATTTCACATGGATGGGCCTAGGGCCCAAGTGGGACCTTTGGAAACAAAATTTCCTGAACACCCCGACGTACGGCTATGAGACCAGCCTTATTACCGAACATCAGCACTTCGCTGCATCAAAATTTGTAGTTTTAGGGAGAAGAAGAAGCATTTTGCGTGTTCACAAGTGATGGGCCCTAGGGCCCAAGCGGGGACCTTGACAAAAATTTCCGAACACCAAAAGTACGGCTATTAGACCCATCAGTTTGACTGAACATCAGCACTGTGTATCAAAATTAGTAGAGGTGAAGCATTTTGCGTGATTTCATTATGACTGGACCCTAGGGCCCACAATAGGCCTTGGGCTTCAAAATTCCTGAAAACCCCAGATGCCCCTTCACGTGGCCATATGTGACCAAGTTTCACCATGTCCATCAAACACTGTAGGAGGAGTAGTAATTTTAATCAATTGTTGACAGATAGATATGATAGAAAGAAAGATAGAGAGATAGTAGGACAGGCAGGATCCCAATAGCTCACCCAGCACATGACTGGGGTGAGCTAAAAATACTGGATGAGCGTGACAATTTAGTACCAGTTAGAATATTTTCCATGAGGAACCCACATGCAGGTTGCTCTGATCTCATCAACGTTGGCGACAATTCATTCGGCTAGTGACTTTACAATGTCCAGGTAATCACATGTAGAAGCCGTTCAATGACCCCCAGCAACCAATACGATCGTTTGAAAGCAAGCAACATGCTCACATAAGGCCTAAGGATTAAGGACTCATTCTGATCACCTATGGCAAAAACAAGGACACGGGAAAATTGAACTAGCTCTTATTAAGTTATGGGCAACATATGACATATGGGTTCCCCGTGGCAAAAGGTATTATACTGTA
>JAODTK010001483.1:0-10964 GCA_026419785.1 Sclerodactyla briareus | reverse complement strand
GCGCACCGCCCTAATTTATTATAGTTATAACCCTAATATTCATTTCATTTTATATATAGATATCTATTATTTATATTATATCATTTTATATGTAATCATTATTCAACATTTACATGTAAGTATGAAGGAAGGTTGAAATACTCGGGTACCCAAAGTGCTATAAACACCAAAGTCCGCAAATTTAATAAGCAGTATAACGAGATTGCCGAAAAAAAAAAAGTGGAGATAAGAAATCATATTAAAGAATTAAATAGGAACAACAGCCTTCATTATATCACGTTAAACCCTTCATGGCTACGCGTCTAATTGTCGAAATGAAAGAATCGAAGCAGTCATTCATCAAAAAAAAAAAAAGCACAAACCACCAAACCCTCATAGAAAGCACATGTTCCACTCGCAAAGTTAAGAGACTCATAACCTTGGGCCTTACTAGCTGTGGACCTCAAATCGTCTTCATCTATCCCCAAAACAGAAAGATCCATGCAATTTATTATCAAGTAACAGATAACTAGAGTCATTATCTTGGAGCCATTCGAAGCACGCCTCCAACAGAGTGTTTCTGATGGTTGTTGTATGTATAGATATGCGTTAGGCTCTTTGCATATGGTCAGGGATTATATAGGGATCAGGGATAGCGTTATCCAAAATGACTTGCGAAGAGTAGCGAGCGCCGTATGGTGGCAGCCATATGAAAGCCCAGAGGAGACGACGAAGTGAGCAGGAATGGTGCGCCGGGAGAGTACAAGCAAAAATGTGCGTGCTATATACACGGGTGTGGACAAGTCATTAACGATCGGGGTAAATTTCTAATTGCGCTTTGAGCATATCTCGACGTGGAAGAACGCGATATAAGAACGATATATGGGATTATTATCGGAGGATTGTCAAGATACTAATATGATAATAGCAGAGGAAATGATTCTGGAGAAAATGCGATTAAGTGAGAAGGGGAAGGTGTGGACCAATCGATAGGCAAATTAGCTCAGGAATGGCACAGGAATTGGCGAAGCCTTACATTCAATTGTCATAGGTAGCAGGAGACAAATATACCGAGAGAATGAAGAAGATCAAACATCACGCCAATGTATTAGAAGAATCGCTATAAGGTAGCTCTAACAGACTAGTAACGAAAACCTTATGTTCAGTTACGGAAGATTTATGAACAGTCGCTGAGAGATGCAGTTGCGAATCATTCAGAGGGGAATAACTTGTTACGGGTACACAGCATGGCTTTAGGAAAGGAGGATCATGTGTTACCAAAGTTAAGACACATGGGATTGATGGCTTAGTACTGACATGAATGAAGGAGTGGTCGGAGAATCGGGAACAGCAAGTGTTGAAACGGGACGGAACAAGATGGCACCTGTTACGAGCTAAGTAGTTCAAGGATCAGTACTAGGACCTGTTCGACGTCACTGGTACCATTCGGTACCTGCAAGCCAGCAGAGATTCGCAAACGAAAGGGGGGGGGAAATCACCCGCAGACGGAGCAAGATCAACAACAGACATGAGAAACGGTACATTCTCTCAAGTAATCGCTAAGCTTCTTCTGAACGTTGTTCGCGCGAGACGAAAAGAAAACCCTCCATCACCAAACCCATAAACTGTAAAAAAAATCAGGAGACATGACCAAACGTAACGTTTATTACGCTACCGTTAGCACTTTCTAGGACAGTGAATAAAAAGAAAAAGACATCGGCTCTTGAACCGTAAGGGTATCTCGAGCGTTCGTCTTCTACATAATTTGTGGCACAGTTATGTGTTACAGGCTTTTCAGACCTCCAGTGACTTCGTGACCTTGTACCTCACTTAACAGGCAGTAGGACCATCATACTCACATGTCAACCCTCCGTGCCATGCTCCCATAGTTTTCAAACGTTGCACCTCTGTTGACCTGTAGTGACTGGACCCCGCCCAGTAGGGATTATCTAATCCAAATGACAACCCCTCAGCCAAGTATGAACTCTCTACATATTTCCTTGCACAGTCATTATTCTCACAGCGTTTCCAGACTCGGACGCGCTGACCCTAGGCAAGCTAGGGTAAGTCAGACCTAACTCTGAACAAGATCTTTTTCAAGGGGAAAACTGAAGGGACGTCTAATAAAGCCAAAAATCCAGTTACCTTTTCCTCGCAGGTTCAGCCACCACTGCATAATAAAAAATAAACACCGGGATCCTTTTTGAATTCACATGATAAAAAAATGTTGTCCATTTAAATCGGAAGAGCGTTGCGATTGTGGATACCAATATGCATAACTTTGCAATTATCGGCTCGTAAAAAAAACATTTGCAATCGGAAAGACCATTTGGAGATATATCAAGATTCTTTGGCAATTTGGCAACATCATTATTCGAAGCAGCCTCCCGATACTACTTGGTATCGACCGCAAACTTTCACTCTGGGTGGATGCACGGACATCTTCAAGCTCGTCATTACGACAGAGAAGTGAAGGCCCAGACCGACTTGGGGAACACCACAACTTACCTTTTGCCAAGAGACGAACGCCCATTGATGATAAAATAGTTGTTTCCTATTGAGGAGCCACTGGCGAATCCACTCTCAGGAAGACATTCCCCTTATGCCAAACACTTTTCATTTAAGCAAGGACGTTCATGAGGGGGGACCTTGTCAAGGCTTTTTGGAAGTCTAGGAAAATATATCAGCAGCACTGCCGTTGTCAAATGCAATACGAAGTTAATATTTATGAACCGGTCACCAGAGGTCAATGTCCAAATCCTCCCTATGAAAAGTACCATTATTTCTGAGGCGGTTGAGAAGAATGACATAGTCTGGACCCTTTTTCCACAAAGATCAACTTTGCGAACGATCCAAAAGGGGCCGACGGTCATTAAATATTACTGACTTTGGGTCTTTCTTTATTACATTATGTCAGCAACTCCTTACCTAAATTTCAGCCAATTCAGCTAACGAGGGAGAGGATAAGGACTTTTAGGTTATGTCTCATCATGGGAACACACATACCAAGTATGAGCTTCACCATCCAGGTGGGGTCGAGTTATCGTGTTCACAAGCCAAAAAATTGGCCAAATATTGACTTTTCACAAATGTTCTTTTTTGACCAAAATTCACCCCGAACCTATGCCAAAAAAAAAACAATAGGGTTACTTAGTCCCACAAGAAAGCTACACACCCACAATTTTGACCCCAGAATTTTGAATGAATTCAGACCAACCATTCTGGACTTTATCGTGTTCACAAGGTTTCCGGACTTGACCTTTGGTGACATCAGATTGACCTCTAACCTGGACCCAAAACATAGGGTCCAGACTATGGTCATGGGGGGAACACAACATACCAGGAGAGCTTCATCCATCCAGTGGGGTCAAGTTATCGTGTTCACAAGCCAAAAATTTGGCAAATTATTGACTTTTCACAAATTTTCTATTTTGACCAAAATTCACCCCGACCTAATCAAAACAATAGGGTCCGTACTCCATACAAAGAAAGATACCACACCAAATTTGAACTGATCAGACCCAACCATTCTGGATTAAACGGGTGCCACATGTTTTCGACTTTGACTCTCGCGGTGTCCTCCAAGATGACCTCTCACCAAGACCCCAAAACAATAGGGCATGGACTCTCATGGGGAACACAACATACCAAGTAATGAGCTCATCCATCCAGGTGGGGCGAGTTATTGTGGTCACAAGCCAAAATGGCCCAAATTATGGAATTTTCAAAAATTTTCTCTTTTCGACACAATTCCACTCCCGACCTAGACCAAAAACAATAAGGGTTCTGTACTCACCAAAAGGAAGCTTCACACCAAAGTTGACCCGACCCGATCAGACCAAAACAATTCGGACTATCGTGTTCACAAGGTTTTCAGACTTGACCCCCGGTGACATCATATGACCCCTGACCTGACCCAAAAACAATAGGGTTCATATACTCATAATGGGGAACACACAACCAAGTATGAGCGTTCACAATCCATTGTGGGGTCGAGTTGTAGGTTAAACGTGTTCACAAGCTTAGGGGCGTCACATTACCAAACATACACAACCACCACACATACTGTATGACTGCATTAGGATTCCTCGACGTCGTAAAGAATAAAAAAAATAGGGAATAGAAATATTTGAATCTATTTGACATTTGACTAACCAAACAATTTGAGGAATAGATAGAAATATTTTCCCACAACCACCCCACGTCAGGGAATTACCCGGCATCATAACTTGATGTTATGGATAATGCTCAGCGCTTCCTTTGACTAACCAAACCAATTTAAACGGTCCTGAAGACCTCTACAGTCGTAATAATAATAATAGGTCCAATAAAATTGCATACTGCCAGGGTGTTCGTCCCTATAGACCGTATATACACATTGTGCAAAAGAGTTTACGACAAAGACACCCCCCTTCTCAATGCTGTGCCCCCCGTCCGTACGTGTTCCAAGTTCGAAATTCAAACACGACCTCTCAACAAAACAGTAGGGTTCCTGTATCCCCAGAAGGCAGTATACATCAAATTTCAACTTTGATGGACCAACCATACTGGACTTAAACGTTTGTTTACGAGGTTTTCAGACTTTGAACCTCTGGTGAATCAGATGACCTCTGACTGACCCAAAACATTAAGGGTTCATGTACTCATCATGGGGAACACACATCCAAGGATGAGCTTCATCCATCAAGGTGGGGGGGTCGAGTTAACGTGTTCACAAGCTAGGCGACACATACAACATACACTAACAACACACCACACTCTGTCATGACTGCATAGATTCCTGACTGTAGTAAGAGAATAAAAATGAATGTAGTGAATAGAAATATTTTCCCACAACCACCCCCACGTTCAGTGGAATTACACATTGCCTTCAAAGAAGTTTACGACAAAGACACCCCTTCTCAATGCGTGCCCCGATCCGTACGTGTTCCTAACAAATATCCGGTGGGCCCCTGAAGGGGTCTCTCTGAGTGTTGGACTTAATGAAGGTGGTTGAGTCTCAGTAGACCGATTTTCATTGTTACAAAGACTAACGGTTGGTACGATAACAGCACGGCTGTTCGATACATCGTATAAATTGCGTTCAATTGCGCTAGGCAACGTAATAGAAACTTTAACACCCTAACATCTGTTTCGGAAACCCGGCTTTAAATTATAACCACAATATTCCCAAATCCGGAATCACGTGACATCCCACACACCACAGCCTCGGTGTCCAAATTGAGATAAGGGTGTCCAAAATTGGGTTTCGATGAGTTGAAGCTTTTTTTCGATGAGGTGAAATCTCCGACTGTTTAAGACAATGTATGAAGTATCTGCGAAACCAAACTTGTGGTCCCATGAGTGGAGACGATAGTGAAACAATGGCATGAATAGTACGATAATTCCGATTATGAAATCAAAGGTAAGTATAGTAGACTAAAATGGAAATGTGTTACTCGAATTAGTTGATTATCCTGATGCTTTCTATTGACGTGATTTGTTTCAGGTGATTTCTCATAATGAAAACCCTAAATAGTTGATCCATTTCTTACACGTGACAGCAGCAACCCACACTCCACGATGTTTATTTTACAATGCTCCATAATTTCTGATTTTGTTGAAACTGTTTTTCATCAGTGGGTAAGTATAAGATCACACCCTTACATATCACACGAATATGGATACCACATGCATTCCAGTACCCAATGGTATATGCATTCTATTTCGTGATTATCATTGGGTAGGCCGCTTGATCTGTTATTATATTTACGAAGTAGAAAAATGTACATACAGGTATAGTTGTATAGTATGTTTTGCTATTATTGCAGTGGCTGATTGTGAGTTGAAGTACAAGATGCTCAGCCACGGGGAATCAACATTGAAATCCATTGCCGTGTACACGGTGTGTGATACCAAAACTCGTTCTATGGGCCCAGATTGGAAGCGATATTAACCATCAATAATCCAGGTAGGTGGAGAGATGCCGTATGAAGGTGAACTTCGAGATGGACTTGTATAGTTAATGAATAAAAACTGACACAGAGTTGCAAATAGGTGAAAATCTTTCCACTCGATCGAGCTACAACGAAGTTTAGCATTGAAATAACCGCAGAATCTGTCGGTTCAGGCAAAATTACACAATGCTGCTGAGCACCCTCTCATTGCCGCATATGAATTCGATAGAATCCCAGTCAAACGTCACTAATGAGGTTCGCTCAACTTAAAGCAGATGATATGGGCACTCACAAATAAAAATAAACCCCACATGAAATAGTAATATTACAACTGTTTTACTTCAGAAGGGCTCCTTGTTTAAAACTCAGAAACGTTATCTGATGTGGATGGAAAATCTTAAATCTGGTTAAAACATTGCAGAAGGTTTTTACATTCGACCAACCCCAGCGTGTGTAAACTACGCAACCGGTAAATTTCCGACCTGCCACGCTGATACGGAAGCTGCACGAGTACTATGTGCCTGATAAACTCTCGTATAAACTCCTGAAGCAGTGCCCAGGGGACCTTCTTCATCACTGCTAATAGTCTCTGCGGTGACAGCTCTGAGAGGTTTAACATAACTAACAAAAGACTCATCTGACCGCAGTTACTCGTTGGCCTAAATAATCAGTGACCCTTCACCCATGATGATCTGTGAAAAATGTTAAGGAGGCAATGAAATATATTGAAATGCTCAAAATGGGAGGAAATTGTTAAATATGACTTTATATCAGTTAAGTCGGGAGAGGAGAAGAAGTTGGGAGTATCCAAAAATGTCTAGGATGATGCTGATGCGGCATTTATTTTTGCGGTGAAATTGCCCAATTAGCAATGATCCCCACCCCCACGATTGTACACTTTATTACAGCGGTCCCATTACGAAGGCTGTTGCACCGATATACAATATTGAAATTGAAATGTTAAACTGGTGCTTATCAGGAAAGAAATAAGAATTTCCACCCCCTTACATATCACTTACCCCATGTAATCACACTAAAATCCAGTCTTTGCTTTCAAAACTTAGTGCCATATACTCATGGGCCTAATTCAGGCAAGGACTATAATTACTTACACGGGTAGGCTAGGCTATATTAAACATTGGTATGGACGATTCGGATAAGGCGTACTTGATGAAAAAAAACCCCGGATGTGCACCACTTTTGTTTTTTACTGGTATGACCCTATGGTGAAGCAAGAACACCAGTCTATTCTACCAATTTCTGACCTCGTTTTATTAGTTTAGCTGAGAATATTTTGAAGTTGTTTTAACATTTGAAGTGATGAGAAAGACAACTCAATCCCGCCAACAGTTCGAAAATAATGAGGAAAACTAGAAAGTCAAAAAGCTTTAGTGAAGTGTAAGAAATTACTAATTCCCCATCCCCCCCCCCCCCCAAACAGTTAGAAATATGAGAAGAAACCAGAAAGTCAAAAGGGCTCAGTGATTCCTTGACTCTTCGACAAAATATAGCCAGACACAAGGACAAAATGGAGATGGGATCAGGTAGGGTTGGGCAACTAACGTCAGGACAAATTTTCCCATGTCCCCAATTAACCAATAGGGTTCTTGTACTCTAGATAAGAAAGCTACCCACCAATTTTCAAGGTTTTCCAAACTTCGATTTCTCTTGGGGAACTTCAGATGACCTCTGACTGACCCAATGAGAGAAACAAATTCGACGACAAGTGTGTGGCGTTCACGTGGAGGCCGCCATTTCTTGTCAACATGAGAGACACAGTTCAACACAAACATAGCCCTTCAAGCTGAATTAGAGGGCGACAAGCGACAATTGTCCTAGGGCCACATCTAAGCACTCACTCTTAGAGTTATGTCCGGTCATGGCGGAACATACATTACCATGTTATGAGCTTCATCCATTCAGTGGGGGGTGAGATATATGTCACAAAGCCAAAATGGCCAAGAAAATTACTTTTCCCAATTTTGTTATTTTCGACCAAAATTTCACCCTGATCTATTGCTGACGATCACATGTCAATTTTCTGGAAAAAAGGGCCATGATTTATGGATTTGAAAACGGTATTAACATTATCCAGCTTACCATTTTACTGTTGGACAAACTTTCGCCGATAAAACTATCATGGCATCAAAATCGCTATGGGCCTTTCTCAAAAGCCATTTAGTTTTCCCTCTCCAAGGTCCGATAATATAAAGGTCAATATTCAACTCCAGGGATTGTGGGGATTCAATACTTCTAAAATTTGTTTTAGTCTTTAATTTTATATCTCACATCCTAATTGTCATAGTCTTGAATCTAAAAAAGCCTAGAGGACTTTCCTTGTTACTTGGTGCCAGGTCGGATTCTTCTTTTCTCAATTATAGATCCAAGTTGGGGGGACAGAGAATATCCAGTACATCTATGTTTGACGAATAATTTACTCTTCCACAAATCTTGTTTGCCACATCGTGCTGGCAAGAATATTGAAATTCTTCACTTGTGAAAGCGTCAAAAAAGTTCTGAAGATACAACTTCCGCCAAATTGTATTTGAACTCCTTCAACTGTCGGTAAAATTACTCTGTCAGAAGTTGTTAACTTCTCCATTATGAAGAGAATATTTGATGCGACTAGCTACTGTCTGCTACTTTATTATCTTACATATTCGTCTCCTCGGGCCGGCTCTGCCTCCGCCAAAAACATATGGTGAGCCGATCTACTTGTAAGAGCTGCCACGGTCCGGGCAGTATCATGTGACCGTACACCCACGAGGGATTCTCGAGCCCAACTCTGCTGCTATCAACTTATATCATTGACATGCGTGAGATCAGGTGAAAAGCAAATAACTGAGCATAGTTGCTGAATATTCTTATGAGATGGGGTTTGAAAACTCCCGTTCGTGCAAATTCAACCCCTGGCTTACCTGAGCCACAAAGGCTATAGCATCAATAAAAAACACTTGCCAAACTTCTTTATCCACACAAGGTGACTCAAAACTGATTGAACTCCTTTGCTATCGCCTTCCATGATAATCTTGAACTTTTGGAGCTAGTTTGATTCTCTAGCACGGGTGAGGAGAGGTCTGATAGTATTCCAAATAAGCTGGTTCACTCGAGTGGGGTTTTGATTGTCTACATTTTCGGGCACGAGTACTCCTGGTTTTTTGCCTCAACTTCTCATATTGCATTGCCTACCACCGATTTCTGATACTACCTCTGCAATCTTCGTAGGAAGGGGGTTCTTCTCCCCTTAAATTCCAGAATTACATTGTTTAGCTGGTGCGTCTCCATAAATTTCGGACCCACTGCCACTCAACTTGATTCTCTTGGACCGGTATTACCCTTGCTATGAAACGCGAACTCATCCGCGTGCTGTGGCCGACTGATTAATTAGTGAATGCTTGGTCTCTGCATTGGTCGCTTCATAAATAGCTTTTATGATATAACCTTGGAATCTGGGGTGTACCCTTGGCAAAGGATTGAGGGTTGCAATGATGAAACCGATACTCTCTTCACTTTAGTCAAGCTCCTTCTGGTCCGTCATGAAGGAACTTACACCTGTTGGACAACTGTCACGGTGGATTTAGTAGCCCTACGCCAATTTCAGTAGTGGCCATGTATGGACCCCACCAGTAAACCAGTCTTCCGGTGGCAAACTACGCTCCACATGGCATGTTTCACCAACTGTAATGATAAAATAGGACTCGTGTCGGGCATCTATGATCCTGAAATATATTTTATGGCAATCTGTGAGCCACTTCTCAAAGTAAAATATAGTTTGGCGGCAAATCCAGGTTTCCACATAATAATCACATTTATTTCAGGAAAACTTTGTAACAGCAAAGGTTTCGAATACTTGTTGTTGCTGCGGGCCACTTTAACAGGGGTATAACTGACGAGCCGTACGACGCCACTAGTGCATAACAATAGCCCAATAGTATCGGCAGCGGATCACGTTTGTCGATGCTAAACGAGGAGATTCAAACAGCACAATGAGGATTTCCTAGCAGCGCGCCTATCACTAATCCCCCCCCCGGGAATGCTTTAGCATGTGATGAATGATAATTTAGTGGTCACAATGAGGTGATTGAAATATAAATACACTTTTTTTTGCAGAGAACCACAGCAGGAGCCGAGCCCGTTTTATTCTATGACGAAGTAGGAGGAATTATGCATGTATTGCCGGTGTGTGTGTTATGTGTGGTGTGTGTGTGATGTGTGTGTGTGTGTTGGTGTATGTGTGTGCGCGCTTGTGAAACGAGTAACTCGACCCCACCTGGATGGAGAAGCTCAAACTTGTTTAATGTGTGTCCTTCAGATGAGTACAGGACCCTATTGTTTTAGGTAGGTCAGAGGCATCTGAGGGGTCAGATAGAGGTGACGTCTGAAAAACCTTGTGAACACGATAAAGTCCATAATGGTTGGTCTGATGGGTTCTTTCAAATTGGTGTGTAGGTCTTCTTATGGGGAGGACAGGAACATATTGTTTTTTGTACCAGGTGGGGTGTGAATTGAATTTGGCAAAAATAGAAATTGTGAAAAGTTCAATAAATTTGGCCAATTTTGCTGTGACGCGAAAACTAGACTCACCTGGAGGGATGAAGATTCCCATACTTGGTTGTGATGTGCCTTCATAATGAGGACATGAACCCCATTGTTTTGGGGGTTCATGGCAGAGGTCATCTGAGGGTCACCAGCTGTCAAAGTCTGTGAAACCTTGTGAACACGATAAGTCCAGACTGGTTGGTCTGATCGGGTTCAACAATGGTTTGTCGCTGTTTTTTTCTTTTTTTTTTTTTTTTTTTTGTTAAGCTTCTTATGGGGAAGTACAGGAACCCTATTGTTTTTGTACAGGTCCGGGTGAATTTGGTCAAAAATGAACATTTGTGAAAGTCAATATTTAGCCAATTTTGGCTTGTGACACGAGATAACGCGACCCCACCTGGATGGAGGGAAGCTCATACTTGAGTATGTGGGTTCCTTTTATGATGAGGACATGAACCAATTGTTTTGGGGTCATGTCAGAGGTACTCTGAGGGTCAACCAGAGTCAAAG
>JAODTK010001481.1:0-11156 GCA_026419785.1 Sclerodactyla briareus | reverse complement strand
CCTCGTCTTCCTGGCCTGCAACCTAATAGGATGGTTCCACCACGTGTTGGCACTTTTTCGCCTGTGGCCCTCGACGTCCGCATGCTCTTCACTGAATGGGGGTGGTCAAACCGGCAGCATTTTTTTGGAGAGTGTTCTGCTCTCCACATTGTAAACACCCTCGATGGCGTTGTAGGCCCGGTCTCTGGGGTGATTTGGCTTGTGGAAGGAAAGCCTCCCTTGTACGAGTGTCTTCTGGCATCTCGGGGTTGTGTGACCATATCGGCTGCGGTGTGGTGGTCGCATTGAGTCATTCTCTCGGTGTATCTGACTTCTGGTGACTTCCTTGAATTTTTGTAGTGCTGGTAGCTGTGTTAGTTTGTCACTAAAACGTTCCGTGCCTCTTTCGGTTTAGGTGGACAATCGTCGGCGAAAATCTCCTGTCTGCTCCCCATCTGCCTCCCCATCTGCTAGGACCACTTGCTTGGTTTCTCTTGTAGATTATCTGGAAGTTTCTTCTTTATGTGCATGTGTCTAGCTTCGAGTGTCTGAAGGCAAGCATAAAACAAGAGTGTTCTTTGCCTGAATGTTTTTTTTTCTTTTTCTTAACTAATCCTTAAAGCATATAATGTTCCTCCATCCGTTTTAATTTTGTTTTCAACCGGCCCAGGATAATGGACCTTGCATATTATGTTCTGTTTGTAGGGGAGTTCTTGATTGAGGTATATAACTGAGCGACACTATAAAAGAATATGAACCCTCAACATGTAACACCCTGTTTGAGCTTTCGGCGTATGGCTATTCACCCTTACGAAGTAACACATCACACTACAAGAAATGTATACGGACAGATCACTGGACGAAAAATTAGAGGCGTACTTCGAATTAGGCCATACCTAGAATTGTGGTTTTGGTACTCTGCGTAGGGGAAACGCTCCGCCGGAACGTCCTTACAAGGGCTATTCACATGTTGGAATTGAGATGCTTCAGTTTACAAGCTTTCCATTAACTCCACTCCTCCCGGTGACGCTGGCCTGATTTGAAGAAAAAATTTCTGAACATCTACTTCATATAGTAACAACCCTACAATTAATATGTATTATGACCCATCTAACAAATTAAGCAATGCACTGTTTATCGGTGATTGCAATAGTTGAATTCTGTTTCCCTGGAAGACTTCGACCTTACGAAAAAACGACGGGGATCATCCACTCACCTGGCCCCCGAACATAATGCCCAAGTATGGACCATCGCACCTTTTCACACTGAATAGTTATCGGGCATACGACTGCAGTTGACCTGATTTCAACCTGACCAACGCGATTTGCGCGTCTTCTGGAGTGTTTACAAGATTTCAGGCTTTGACCTCTGTTGACACATCTGTGACCTTGGCCGCACTCAACACAATAAGGGTTGTCTTTAAACCACTCTACCATGGCGAACTACCATGCCCGCTGATTATACAGCCCTTCGTTGAACAGTTTTCTTGTGTTCACAACTGGTTTGGACTTATCGTGTCAAAGATTTCCAGACTTTGACCTCTCTTGACCTCAGATTACCTTTAACCCTGACCCTAAAACATAGGATCATTTACTCCTTACTAGGAACCCATATACCAAGTATAAAATGGATTCCATCAGGTGGTGGCGAGTTATCGTGTTAACAGGCACTGCTCCACAACACACCCCACAACACACACAACACCACACACGCACACGCACACCGACACTGTCCAGGACCTGCATAGATTCCTCGGACTTCGGTCAAGGAATAAAAAAAAGGACAGTGTGTGAAAAGTGTAGCCTGTGAGGACCTGAGCACCTCGGCCGAGTTAGCTGCTGCCACATACTCTCCGGGATGTCGGAGTGCGTGCCTGGTTTCATGAGCAGGGGGTGGATAATGTAAAAGCGCCTTATACCGGTTGCTCTCGGAGTTGTATAGGGCCTATAAATGTATTATCCTTATTATTATCATTAACTGACAGGAAAAATTATGAGAGGCTAAAATATTAGCTGGACGACACAACTGAATGGCGTCCGGCCAGCCCAAACCTGAAGTTCTTACGACTTTCCGTTACGGATTGTAAAGTCCTTTAAGTTTGTGCATGTTGTTAATTGCGCCAGATCAAAATGCATCCCATCGTGCAATAAGATGATGTCATACTTGCTTGCTTGCACAACCCTGCAAACAATCTTGTTTCTATTGAAATTCGCACATAATTTTCACTTCGAAAAACATTTGGTCGGGAGTGGATTGCTGTAGTGGGTTGGTAGTGCTGATGGTTACTTTGTGAGAGAAAGACAACAGAATCTTTATTTTATGGTAACTTGCCGACAGAGGATCGGTCCGATCAGGACCAGGCAAGGGTGCAGACCTGGGTTACTGCACCGAATTGTACTGCGATCCTTCACCAGGTAGCACGATAAAGGCAATGCTCAATGTAGCCTTAACTGTGGGGGGGGTAATCACACGCAGAGGCAGCTTAGCAAATTGCCTCCCCCTCGTTGTCCCTGCTCCACTCCGTTGTGCAGAGCGCCCAGCGAGAGGACAACAGGTTTTTTTAAAGTCTTTGGGATGACCCGACCGGGAATCGAACCCCGTCCTCCCTGGAAGGCCGACGCTCTACCAAGTGTATCAACCACTGCTAATGTTGACTTATTCATAAACGGAAACAAGAAATACATGACAATTAAAATTTTCCCCCCGATTGTCCCAATGTGCCGTCAATGCCTATTACGCAATTGGGATCTCCCCACTTTCTCTGCATAATTGACCAACTTTGGGGAACAGTACCCCCCATAGAAAGTCGTAATGAATTGCGGTTGGTATCATGAGAATATCTCCATGATATAGCCTCTATTTATCAGCCTGCATGTCTTCAGTTAATGTCAGTCCTGCTTCCTGTTCTTTTCTAGCTCGTCGGGGGAGAAGATTCCATCCATTCTGGCTCGGTGGATGGTAGCTGGCGAATAATATTGTGCCAGTCCTTTATTGAATGTATCAAACGTTCATAAGTGTTTTCTGTGAGTGTAACTTCGCAACCGAGTCTTTCAGCAGTAAGGTCTATCTTTGGAAGGCCGTGAGTTACAATTTTTTTTAAAGCGACACGAAAACCCGCTGACCGCAACACATCTAGCTAATTCAGAGCTGCGGGGTCAGATATATGCGAGAATAGCTCGACCGGCCGTCGTTACGAAAGCTCGGTATGGTTCCAGTTGGTCACTGGTCTGGTATTGCTTTTGGTATACTTTCGCTTTATATTACTGAATACCGGTATTTCTAGAACATCACGAAGCTTTGCACGATATTTTCATTTAGTGGCAATAACATAACCGGGATGACATAAAATCGTACGTTCAAAACATTGATCGATCTCCTTTCACTGCAGATCTCGCCAACTTGTGACCGTGTTGTAAACTAGTCATCGACCATCCGTCATATTACGGTAGTTTCACAACCTCCATAGTGTGATGTGAGGTTAAGAGGGGGGGGGTGGTACGGCTTTAACAAGTCTGTTTCAACTTTCCGGACCTAGGTTGTACACATCAATGTGTTAGCCCTGCATGGGCCCAACGTATTTTTTTTTTGGCAATCATCATACTTTCAATTTCATACTCATACATAGCCTAGTCAACCAGGCTTCAACAACATTCACTACTACCGCCAATGGCGAGTGTACAAAAAAATGGCTCGCCATTTGCAAAATCCACTCGCATTTCTCGAGCTCGATGTTTAAGGGAAATTATAGCCAAATTATTACTCATCTTGATGGTACAATGTTAAAGAGAATAAACAATCATTCAAAATATCACTTTGTTTCAGGTTCATAGCATGTTCTGTTGGGAAATTATGGCTTCCTCAAATTTCATAATAAGGCCACGTAAAAAAAAAAAGCAGTTTCTTCGTCCCCTCCCGCACGCTTTTTTTAGTATTGTCCAATTTTTTCTTTTTTTTTTTGACAACTTCACTTGATAACGGTTCTTCAAAATATGTTTAAAGGAAAAGCTCTTACTATGCTCCATGGGCAAACTATGTTAGGAACATTTTGGATGGCTTTGTTGGGCCACTAGGGGGTATGACCTCAGGGGAAAAAGAAAAAAAGAATCCTCATGCTCATTTCCAGAACTGCTGGTACCAGTCACTTTCACCACAATACATACTACATATTGGTATTCTGGACTGTCTGAAGAGCCAAAAAGAAAAAAAAAATCCCGCATGCCCAAACTTTCATCGAGTTAGGACGAGGAAACTAATGTTTTTTTTTACATTGGCCTAATTTGCTGTTCTGGCCACCTGCAACTTTTTGTGACGCTCATCTCTACCATCATAAGGGAAAAGAACACTAAATTTCTTAAACCTTTTTTTGCCTCAAATGGGTAGATATGACGTCATTAAATTTGCCAATTTGCAAATTGGCCAAAGGATTAACCAGTGATTATTGTTCACTTGATAATTCATAACCTAAATACTATGAACATGAAACAAAGTTTTTGATTGGCATGATTCTTATGCACATTCATATGACATTCAAATATTTTTGGCTGGAATTCCTTTAAGACTTCGAAGCCCATGTTACTACTCTAAATTACCTCCTGGAAAGGCTAGGCTAGGCATTAATTATATTCATGAAATACATGCTGTATTATAACTGAGTTAATATTTTCAACTCCCATCGAATTATTTGTTGTCTTTCGAGTTTCATTCCTTCTCGCGCAAATAAAAATTATTGATGAGAGGCGGTCGTTATGGGTGATACACTTGTGCAATTAGCGGTAACGTTAAAATGCCAGGCTGACGAAGACTAACTGCTGCACCGAAACAAACCCGGCGCACAGTCGCTGCTGAAGTACCGGTTTTTTATTTTCTTCTCTCACACATGGACATTTTAAGGAATCATGAAATGAGAAATAATCAGAAAAACAATAAATACTCAACAGTACAATACATGTAAACTTTTCCATTCGCCATTCCATACCTACGCACGGCAGGCCGACCCGCACAACTCCTGCTAGTGCAAATCACCAGTAGCCTCTAACTTAACTGATATTTTAGCCATAAAAAAAGGCATGATCTAAAATTAGCCGTAAAATGCCGCCAAATCATTGCTAAAAACCAAACCATCATATATATTCTTTAAATCTATCCACCAATTATCCAATTAATATCGCGTTCATATCATCCATGAATTGTAGGCCCCACAAACGAAATATACTGCAGTATCATTTCATCGACGATCGGGATAAATTCCAGTCCTTGATTGCAGAGTCAATGGAAATTCCCATAGACTTATTGTGTTGATAGAAGTTTGTCGTCGCTGTGTACGATCGAAGTCAAAGGAGTAGACTGACTAGGTATTGTTTTGTGTAGTGACTGTAACATATAGTGGCGAGAAGCAATGAATAACGCAGGTGCAAAAGCACGTGTTCCTAACTGGAACAGGACTATATTTGAAAAGTAGTTGCACAGCATTGGGTGAGTTGAGAGCTAGCATCGTAAAGCTTTGCATGCGTTTTTATATTATCTGTACGCTAGAGCTGCGCTGGATCACAACTCGCCAGTCCTGGTGCTCGCAAGGCACAACTGGTACGCCATGCAGGAGGGCCTTAGCCAGGAATTCTAATAGGTGTCCACTTGTGAACGATGAAAATCATCTATAGCACACATGCACTTTCAAATCGGCGGCACCAGTGCGGAGCGCGGATCAAGACCGAAAGACGCCAGTTTGGGTGGAGTCAGAAAAGCAACTTGGCATGTCATATTATGCCCACTGCACGCCAAAATCGCACTATGTCAATGCTGACTGAGAATCGGTGACACAAAAAAAAAAAAAAATCTTTGGGGGGGGGGGGTCCGTCTCAGGCCTCTACGCAAAATGGCCGTCTCCTCAGTGTCCTCTGGCCGTCTTCAAGACGTGATACCCCCTTCTGGCTCGGCCCTGTCGCCGCACGGCGATATTTTAAACTCGCATTTTTTGCGAGTGGCGAGTGGAACTGTCGAGGCCTTGCTAGTCACTCAATGAAATAATCATAAAAAAATCAAATATGAATTTCATTTGTGGTGTATTGCGACATGTTTGATATGTTGTGCTTGCACTCTCTACCTAATTTTTCACAGAAATCCAAATAAATCAGTAGGATCGATAGGATAATAAGATCAGCTTTCTCAAACTCTAAACAGGCTGTTTTTAGCTCAAGTCAGCTATGCTGGTTGAGCTATAGAAATCTTCTGCTGTCACTCTATCTACTCTGTCTGTCTGTCTGTCCTTCTGTTGTCTGTCCGTCCGTCCGGTCATACCAGTGTGTTAACCATTGCTTTTTTGGCCCCCCAACAGTCCATTCTTGGATGGCGTGTTGGAACCAAACTTGGACACAGTGTTCATTTGACCCATGGGACATTGATTTTGTGAAGGTCACGGTCAAAGGTCATAGAAGGGGCATATAGGCCTTATGTGTGAAATTTCCAAAAGTCATCTCCTCCTACAAATTTAGTGCAAAGTGCTAGGTTTGGTCATGATGATGGTTCGCCGGTCTAACAGGCCTACCTTCGGGGGGTTTCAGGAAATTTTGGTCCAGGTCCCATGTGGGCCCGAGGTCTATTTTGTGAAATGTCACACATATTACGTGAAAATGCATCTCCTCCCACCAGATTCAATTGATTCTCTTCAAGAGTTTCATGTATTGGTTTCTGGGGTGAAGGGCCTAGGGGGGTTCGGGAATTTTGGACCTCGGGCCCATTTTTGTGGGCCCTTGGGCCCAGATGAAATAATACCGCAAATCGTGTATCTTGTATACCAATTTTGTTGCACACATGCTGACTTTTCGTCATAATGGTGGTCGAATAGCTGTACCTCCAGGGAGCCCAGGGATTTAGGGCCTAAGACCCAGTGTGGGCCTTAGGTCCCGTCAATATGGAATTACTCAAACGCTTCTCATGTTACAAATTTCAGTGCACCGTGCGACATTCGGCTCATATGCTAGTTTATCAGTCCGTACCTTTGGGGTGTTCAGGAATTTTTGTCTAAGTCCCACTGGCCCGTGGGCCCATTTCATGAATTCCCACAATGGTAACCTCTCACAAGATTCATTGGATGTTCTCCAAATACATGTAACGGTCCTTGGATAGAGGGCCATTGGAGGTGTTTCGCGAATTCTGTGCTCAAGGCCAGTTTTGGGCCCTGGGGCCCATCATATGAATATGGCCAAATCTGATATCTCCTACAAATTTTGTTGTTGCACAGTGCTCAATGCTCAGCTCTAATGGTGGTCCATTGCATAGTCTATGTGCCCAGGAATTCAGCTTCCCATGCCCGTGTGGGCCCTAGGGCCCTCATGTGAATGTACGCACATGCTTCTCTTCCTTACGATTTTGTTGTCACAGTGCTGACATTGAGTCATACTGAAGATGGCTTAACAGCTTAAATACCTTTGGGGTGTTTAACAGGAACTTTTGGTCCAGTTCCTCTGACCATGGGCCATTTCATGAAATTTCACACAATGGTACCTGAAATGCATCGCCTCCCCCAGCTTCAATTGATTTTCTTCAAACTTCATGTAATGGTTCTCGGGTAAAGTTCCATTGGGAATTTGATGAGGAGACAATGGACTATGTCCGCCAGGATGCCATGACAATGATACTTCAGCAGAAACTAAATTTGGGAATTGGTGTGTGTTATATAATTCTAAAGCACATGAGCAGTTTGGGGGTGAGTATGGTAACATCAAATCAACCTTCTGAACTGCTCCACCCTCCAATGCCCTTTTGGACCCCGTCCCCTACCCAGAGGATTGAGGGGAAAGGTCAGCGTGTCATGACCTCCGAACCATTTCTTTTCCTTTTTGGGGTTGTTCAGAATATTTGGTCCAAGGTCCTACTTGAGCCCATGGGCCTATTTCATGAAATTTCACACAATGGTACTGAATTGCATCTTTCCCACAATCTCCAATTGATTTTCTCTCAACTTACATGTATGGTCCTTGGGTAAAGGGCCATTGGAATTTGGGGACCCCTAGGGCCCAATATATGGAATACTGCAACATCTTTGTGTCTCCTACCAATTCTTTGCATAGTGCTGTTGTTCCTTCATAATGATGGTCTAATAGCTGTACCTTCATGTGCCCAGGATTTTAGGACCAGGCCCAGTGTCACTGTGGGCCCTGTGTCTCATGTTGTGGAAATATTTATTGACGCTAACATGCTAAACATCTCATAGGGCCATATGAATATCATGTTCAAAAGTTGTAAAGGCACCAATGGGCCATTGTTTCATCAAACTGCCTACATAAGTGTACATTCGTCTTGGTACATTTGTGCGGTTTGAGCTACAGCTTCGTTTCAATCCCGCGAAAACACAGCCTACACTTAGGCTCCATAATATCATTATCATCATCAAGTTAAACAGTGAGAGCTGGGCCTTCATGCAACATTACATACTCCTGGAACATGACATAACGGCAGGAGTCAGTACAGGTCCTAGAATCTAGATCTCTACTATTATTACTAATATAATAATGCAGGCCTAGTTTGTTTACCCCCAAAGGTTAGGCAATTCACTATCTCACTGACATTCAGAAGACTAATCCCTCATGAATTCTAGCTCAAACGGCAACCCAGCTACATGCGGGTTGATAGTTTATTGTGATCCCTGCCATTCTTTCTAATCTAGATCTCTCCATCCGTCCGTGCCGTCCACGTTTTTTGCCTGCTTTTGGGCCCGTTTTTTTTGCTCAGTCTTTGACTGATGTTTGAACCACCTTGGGACACAACATTATTGTCCCTGGGAATCTTTTGCTCAGAAGGTCGATGTCAAAGTTATGGAAAGGGCACAATAGTCCTTGTGTGCAAAAGCTTCTACAAAACAGGCCAGCAATTTTCTACTAGGAGGCCATTCTATCTACAACTTCTTCATACTGCTAGAGTAAAATCTGGTGAAAAGATGTAGGCCTACTATAGGCCCCCCCGCCCCTAACAGTCACTCTTCGATGGATTTGACTAACTTGGACAGACCGTGTCCTCCTTGCCTTCGTGTCATCTGTTGATATGTATATATGCGAAGGTCACGGTCAAAGGGGTCATTAAAGGTTCAACAATAGGCCCATTATAATTTGTAAAATTATAAAAAACCAAAAGTGCTTGCCTTTTCCTGAAATCAATGTCTTTGTTTCCTCCTCGTTGGTGCTACTTTCATCTTGTCCAGGATTTTTTAAGCATCCCTTAGTACCCTTGGAGTTTGAAAAGAGTCAAATCTGGTGAAGAGATTTATTATATGCCCCCAACTCAAACAGATGGATGTTGCTAAACTTGGATTAGTTGAAGGTCACGGTCAAAGGTAATTAATGAGGCACAATAGCCATTGCGGAAGTGTTTTCTTTCTTGCCCTCCAGTGGTCATTGTCTGATGGATTTTTCAATTTGGACAAAATTTTCATTGAACCTGTGGCACTGAGCCTCTCACTGCGAGGGAAGGTATTTTTATTCTTGGCTGGATTGGTGCACTTCAGTTTCCCCTGGATAAAATATTGCTGTCAGCTGTTTTAAAGCAAAACGGGTGAGACCTCACCTCACCGGTTATTCTGTCCAAGTATAGAATCCTTATTTCTCGAAGAATAACAGTAATTGAAAACGTTCGAGGAGGGCTTCCTGATATTCCCTGTCTTAGAGCATTTATCTTACGAGGAAAGGTTTGACTTCATGGAGCTGAGACAATTTTGAGGTGATTTTGATCAGGTTTTTTAGAATGTCATGGATTATAAGAGGGCTTTCTTCTAACTATTTTCCTATTTTAAGTTTTCCAATGTTACCACTGATAGGTCTTGCCTCATTTTCAAGTTTTGTGCAAATGTTTAGATTGGATATTCGTAAATCCTTTCCTCTCACAGTATCCGAGTTCGTCCTTTCTGACCTTTTTTTACTAAACTATACTAATCTTCGACCTCAGGAAGGTTCTGTCAGAAGTCATAGAGGGGCAACAACAGCCATTGTTGCCAATGTCAAAATGTATCTCCTCCTACAAGTAAATTTAAGATTTTGTGGAATGATGTCATTGTTCCTTGGGTGGTGTTTCTCTTTCATTTGTACAGTACACGATTTTTTGATGCAACGTCAATACCTGCCATTAGAGTTGAAACAGTACAATTTGGTGGAAAGATGTATTATAGCCCCAACACACGTCTTCTTGTGATGTTGACCGAACTTGGCCAAAATATTAATTATTCATGGTCCGCTTGACTTAGTGTTTACAACAAAAACACGGGTACCCGGGTCACCCGGCCGACATCCGTTACTACCTACCCGGTTTTTTCAATTTTTCTACTACTCGGTTCCCCTGAAAATTCTATCTATCTACGTGTTGACAATTTCCACACTTCCGCCCTAAAATGTTCGAAATGGTAACTAAATAAAAATTGCAATTGACATTACACCTAAAACGTGTCATGTCCTTTTGTATTCGGCTATTTGCAGCAACATATCTCAGACACTAACTTCTCTCTCCGCTTACATTTAGAGTCAGTTACTCTGGGCGACCCAACCTCGGCGACATCAAATCATAACGTGTATAAATGTCACCTGCGTATTCCATAGCTTTATAAAAATAGTTTGGCCGCGAAACGCCGGGTATGTATTTGCCTGGATGTGGCCCTTTTGCCGAGTGTTCATTGCACTCTGTTACGACTCAGCCAATCAGCTGTGACAAAATGGCACAGGTCATTTACTTGAGCCTCACGGACCGCCGTGTCCCAGCCAGTGTGCACGTGTACAACTGACAACAAGACCAGTATACTGAAGGCCTACTGTTCACAAGCATAGCAACTGGAGAAACAATACAAGGGGAACGTTGTTTTTTTTCAAACTGATTTTTTTTTGTGAAGACATCCCCGTATTCCTATTTCCCTTACGCGCCCATCTCCGTGAGTGCCACACCGCCCACCCAACTATTTTGCCAACTCTTGTAAATATAAAGTTGAATATGCTCGGCCTGAAAACCCTGAAAAAATATTTTCCGTTTGCATCCCAGTAGAAACAGCACTATTAGCCTCGATTCATTGCGAGTCATACAAGCCGTACACCATAACACCAACAACGTGGTAAAAAAACGAAGCGCTTCGAGCACTAGCATCGCCCGCTCGCCGCTCCACGATAACGATGTTGTGGCCCTGTGCAAGCGCTCCTGGACCACTTAGA
>JAODTK010001480.1:0-11082 GCA_026419785.1 Sclerodactyla briareus | reverse complement strand
ATTCCCTAAAGATGTACAGTTACAAACAGTATGTACGTCGTGTTGAACACCCGACGAAATTACACCCAACCGAATTTACGTGAAGTATGGAAACGTCGGCGCCGGCCAGCTTGCGCAGAGCGACTACCGCTTTAATACGCACTGACAGCAATGGTAGTCATTTAGGAGGGCTGAAGCGTGCGTCCAGAGTCGATAAATTGGGGGAAATATTTTGATTATTGTGACTATTTTTCCGTTTGCTGCACATTCATAATGGTGTTTCAAGGCCGGAGGAAGAGCCGCATGGCACTGTACGTTCAGAATATTTTTTTTGTAGACGTTCGCTCTGTCAAGGTCGCTTTTAGGATAGCATGATACATTTCAGGGATCTGTTGGTGCCTTTCAGGAAAACTCAATCGTTCGATGAGCTTCAACCCACGAATGTTTCACTGGCAGCATCGAAGGGAACATGAGGGGCACAATGGTTCGTGATATGGGGCACAACTGACCGGTGACGAACGAAAATCCTTTTTCCCCACCCCCCTCCCCCAGGCTCGCCGGAAATGCCCCCTATTTAGTTTTAGCTTAGTGCACATAGTCAGCGGGCGGAAGTTCATATTTAAGCGGAAAGAATGGTGAGTGGGCATCAGTGACACTTACACCAAAAATTCCGGATTCGGAATTCAGCAGTCACCGAACTTGGCAGTTGCGATGTCTTGGACATCACTCCTTTTGGGGTATGGGTATTGTCACGGCATTTGGTAGCATATGAAGGCACATGAGGGGCACAAAGGTTCGACATGAGGGCACAAGTGACGGTGACGAACGAAAATCATTTTGACAACCCCCCCCCCCCTACCACAGGTCGCGGAAATGCCCTTTTAGTTTTAACTTAGGGCACATAGTCCGCAGGGCGGAAGTTTCATATTTTAAGGCGGAAGAAATGGTAGAGTGGCATCCCCCAGTGACACTTTACCAACCAAAATATTCCGGGATTGAATTCCGCAGTACGGAACTTGCAGTTGCGTGTCTTGGCCGTCAATCATTTTCTGGTGTTTACTGGGATATATATATATATATTATAAATAATTAGTTAATAATATCTATATATATATATTAATATATACTATATAATAATATAGATATATATATATATATATATATTATAATAGTACATATATAAATGTGAAACAAACAATGCTTACGCATAATGATTATTGGTCTCGAATGAGGATGCGAAATAGCGATGAGCTAGGAAAAAATGTGAGTAAACCAGCGGCGGCATACAGAAGCCCGAACGACCAACCGTGTGCGACAACAGCCCTTCCACACCCCCCAAGAGTCATTAGCGCATTCCGGAATGCATCGGAGGCAGGATATCGACCCTGTAATCGACTGTCGACCCTGTCTCAACAGCGCGCCCGGCATACAACGATGCTCCGTGATAGCGGCTACAAAGACTCAATAAAGAAAACATAATCTGCTAATAGGTAATGTAGTAATAGTGACCCACCATCAAACAAGAAAAACCCACCGGAGAAACACACATGGTTCAACCCCATTCAGTAGTAAGTTGAAACAATGAAGGCAAGGTGTTCTTTGAGCTATTGGCCAAAACACTTCCCAGGGGCTCGAACTCCCAGTTAGATATAGAGTATGGGGAACATGCGGTCCATCATAAATGGCGATAACAAACGCGTCCTTGACACCAACGGGCAGACCGCAGAAGCCAGAACGTATAACGTGTAGATTGCAGGGTTCAGGCAAAAAATTGTCCACTCAACGGCAATTGCCTGGCGCGCAGTGTGATTTATAGAGCTTACATAGCATCCGAGGGTGCTACTAAGTCGTACATAGGGCTAGCGGGGGGGGGGGGGGGGGGGGGGGGGAACCATTAAGGAGGATAACAACAATCACTTAAAATCATGCAGGCATGACGCCTACGAAAAGGAGACGGAGCTGTCCAAAGTACATTTGGGGGGTGAAACGGGAAGGAAAATTATTCTTTATGAAAGTGGGCAAAGTCGTCAAGCAGTCCAGCAGCGCATGCGCAGGTCAGGGATTGCGACCTGTGTCGCCGAAAACAATGCATTTGTTGTCCAGGGGTGGTGACCTACTTAACAAGGAGAATCTGAATACATCTACAAGGGGAGGCATACTAGACTTAAATCAGTGAACCGTGCGCGGAAAGATAGCCCAGTTTTGTGCTGTGCGGTATTAGCTGAAGTCAGTTTTAGGGCACGTTGAGGATCGGCTAGCAGTCGTGAACTCTGAGGAACGGCTTGATAGATTTTCACCTCACCCAGCACCCAGTATTTCTGAGGCTGTGGTTTCCCTAAGGAGATCAGTAACATGTTGTCCAGTCAAAACTAAGTTGTTGGGACCTGTTATCTATACAGTTTGTTGCTACGCCTAATCCATTCATATATATCATGAAGTCCTCATCCCTTACCCCTGACAGGCTGTATCCGGAAATTCGCGATAGGGGGGGCAAGAGGAGGGACGGGGGGGGGCTGTCTAACAAATGGTTCCGAGAAGGGTGAGATGCGAAATGTGCTATATATTTCGAGCATATTTTTTTTCACAATGTTTCTCATTTCGCCTATAGGAGGGAGCACGCTGTCACGCGCCCTTGATCCGCCCATGCCAGGTGCTTTACCCGATACACACACAGCTTGCATTTCTATTCCACAAAAATATGAAACATTAGGGAGAAATCCATCAGTTAGCCAACTCAGTGTGGAGGTTGCCTCACTCGTTCAATAATGGACAGTATTTAAATGCTCATCACCATTGGAATAAGTCATGTATTTGGGTGAATTGTGATTAAAGTTTCAAGTTACAACGTATGAACTTACAAGCCAGAAACAGGTCCAATTGTGACATAAGAACAAATCATGGGGCCATAAGTAGGATTAATGAACAGACACGAGAGCCTTCACATTGCAGAAATACAACCGTGACTCATTATAATAGGCGGTAAAAAACCCGAGGGTAGGATAGCCCTGCGATGGAGCGAGCAACGTACATAAAATAAGTTTAGATAGTCAGCTGGATCGGGTCTTAGTCTAGTCGAGTGAATGAACTAGTGTAATACCCTTGCTGGAACTATTTACGGATTATTCAGGAAAGGTTTCCAGAAAGTACAGGAGGCACCAGAACCGTCGGCGTATTACATGCATTTCTTTCGTCAATGAGGAAACCTCTACAGAACCCAGGATGTCATTTGAGGTGCTCCCAAGCGCGACGGAGTTTGACAAGCAGATAAAAAAAGCCTTGTTTTCTTTTAATAAAATTAATTTAATAATAAAATTTAAAAAATAGCGAATTAACACATATCATCCACCCAATTTGTTTTCGACCCCGGAGAAGTACTGTGTTGTATGTCTCCAAATTCTCATTTTCTTAGTCCCACAATAAGGATCCTGATCCTTTTCCATATGTTGATTCTGCCCAAGGGTCAGGTGAAAGCACATCAATTGGTATCAAAATATATTTAGCACCGTCCCACTAAGCAATGTGTGGATTTTGTCACAAAGTTACACAATACCCAGGACTACGGACTGAACACCATGTAACCTTACTATTCTCTAATAATTGCTAAACGCCCGATAGTGGCCGATAATGCCGAGAAGGTACGAAACACAAGGAGATCGGGCAGCACCATCCTAGTTCAAACCCCACCTCTCCGAGAAGAGCTTTTTCTTTCATGCAATAATGGGGGATTACTAATACATTTCATTTACAAATGAAAAGTCATGCGCGACCAAGCCGACAAACGCCACCCATGTCAACTAGAGTTGAATATTCACCAGATAGTGAAATGGGATCTTTCCCTTGATCATATTGAGTTTCGGCAGAACCAAGCCCATTATCCTGCGTAAAAATCCTGTGCTTCGTTTTTCTGCAAAAAGCAGACAACGTCATTTCATTCTTTTCAAACACACACTATCCGATCAGCCAACAGCAATGACCCACACTTTATGAAGTCATTAAAGATAGATTCCATTTTTTCCCCCTGGTATTACCGGTACACCTGTTGGGACTTAGATGTGGATGTGATTTGTAAGCCTATATCTTTCATACTATGATCTCAGGCGTTATAATATAATAATAATAAGACAGCATTTGTATAGCGCTGAATGCAGAGCCTCTGAGCGCTAGAAAGAAATCATAAGAGGGAAGCAAATGGAGTTTAAAGGTGGGATTTCACCCGAGACTGAAGGAGTCAACAATTGGTGCTGGGCCAAATGTCGTGGAAGGGCATCCACAAAGAAGGCCGGCCAGGAGAACATTCGCTCGCCATACGTGTGTGTCCGTCGCTGGGCCTTGGTGTATAGATGACGTGAAGAGGACGTACAATGTGCGAGAAGGTTGATACGAGTCAATGTATCAAAGAGAATCGGCGCGGTGCCAGTGGTCTCTTATACATAAGAAAAATATCTTGAAGGAAATACGGGCCTGACTAGGAAGACAGTGGAGGTTGCCAGCCAGTGTAATCTGTTGCCGGGTGACAACGTTTGACAATCGGGCAGCAGCATTTTGTATGTGTTGAAGCTTTGTGAGCTCGGAAAGAGGGATGACCAAAAAGCAAGATTTACAAAAGTCGAGGGGCGGTAACAAAGGCATGTGCAACTTGCTCCGCAGTTTTCTGATCAAAGAATTTACGTAGCTTGCCAAGAGTATGAACGTATACCAGCCAGAGCGGGACACAGTTACGAAATAGTCTTTGAAGTTCAAGTGCTGATCGAACAACTCACCAAGATTTTTAGCAGAGGCGCAGGCTGGATCAAGGAGTCTCCAATTCGCACAGGATCAAGAGGGAGACTATCACGAAATCTGGAGGTGAATCATTTCTGTTTTTGGAGACTTCATGATTTTAGCATGTTGATTTCCAGCCAATTATGATGTCAATAACACATTGTCTAATCTGAACGGCCTCAAGATGTTTGACGGTTGAAACGAACAATAACTCTGTGTGTCATCCGCGTAAATCATGTGTTCCAATACATGGGACGAGATGATGTCGCTGAGGCGACCAGATACGAAAGTATACAACAAGGGGCCCAGTACAGAACCTTGTGGGACACCATACTTCTGCGCGTGGAAAATGATTTTTATTTATCAATTATTACAGACCCAGGTTCTACCCAGATAAATACGGACGTAGGCATGAGTCCCCCCGGGCCCACACACCGCGTAGCGAGATCCTCAGGACGTTTCAGTAGATGTTAGGATCGTGGTAGCAAAGCTGCACTCAAATCAAAGATAAAAACACTTTCTGTTACTATCAAGGCCTGGAGTAGGTTATGTTGCACACCAAGAAGAGCAGTTCGATTAACACGATGGGAGTGGAGAATGAAAGGGCGAAAGAAGGTTTGTTGTCGTCAAATATGCTCAGCTGCAAACAAAAGCAGCGCTCAATAACTTTTGACAAGAAAGCAAGGAGACTATGGAGATAACCTACTGGAGATCGGTCCTGTCGAGACCCATTACGCTTCTTATGAATAGGAAACAAAATGCAATCGTCAAAACTGGAAGGCATGAAGACGAGTTGAGAGAGATGGTGACAATATCAGTTATTACAGGAACGAGTACATCTAAGCATGACATCAGAAGAGGGGTCGGTATCGGATCAGACGTTGCATAGTTTAGCAGGAGGCAACACAGTTATACTTTTGAACATAACAGTTGATTATCAAGAAATTGCAGACACGTCGAGGTAGAAATCAGGCTTTCAGGTAGTACAGGTAAACGGTGAAGGAGATCAAGTGATTTCCGAATTGAATCAATCTGCAGTAAAGACACGGCAACTTGGTTTGCTGTGGACTCAGCGAAGTGAAGTCACGGTAGAGGTCTTCTCCGGTTAAGACACACATAGAGTTGATGGTGTGAAGAGATTGGTGATATCACAGTATGGTATTTAAAAGCGATTGAATGGTGGAAGGAGTGATGTTTTTTTCTTCCAGGAGTAGAAAGGTTCAGGAGTGCCGGTCAGTATCGAAGATTGTCTGGTAAGTACCGTTACGCCCTTCACAGTTTTAGTACGTGATTAAGTAGATGTATATGTCAACAGGTCAATCACTACAGTTGCAACTTTAATATATGATGGCGTTGGCGTTAAATTCAGCAAATGTGTATTATGATAAATGCTATAGGCACAGATAATAAACCATGCTACTATAAAAAAACAGGAACGTTTAAAACGAAACAGCGACGTTTGTACTTGATAGGTGCTGCCCTAATCCACCCTTGATCGTTAAAATAATTGCGGAATTATGGAATTACTATTAGCCCCGTTGGCATTAACGGCCTAATTCCCCAACATTGCTACTATATTGAAACAGCTTGGCTTGAAAAACTGCATTAGTGGTAATGAACTGATACCTATAAGGATAGAAAAGATAATTTTTTTTTTCCGCTTCTAGCACCAATACGCGCTGCCCTGTAATACACAGATGGCTCGTTAAAATCCTTACCGGGAATGACGGGATAAATTATTTGGCCTATTGACAATGACGTTTATTTCCCACAACGGCGCAACTATATTAAACAGCTGCTAATCATATAGATTGATTCCCTGGTAGATCGGAAGCTACGGTATGGAGCAACCATGTATGTGGGTGGCAGCACACATTTCCCAAATGTAGCAAATAAGGCTAAGCCAAGGCTCCGTTATTTGCCAATATGCATTCATGAATACCACGATACCTAGATGTATGTAAGTTTAGTGGGAGTTAATTAAAACAGTTCATTCATACTTGCGTAAATACTCCACTCTGATTGGCTGGAACGCTCAGAGACCGTGCAGTACCGGCGTAATGCAGACGGTTAATGCACGGTCGGTGTTAATGCACGGAAGATCGGGGACAGGCGAATAACTGGTGGCTGAATTTTTATTGTTGCAAGGGGTCACACGCATATGTTTAAAACGTATCAAATGGAACGCGCTATACTTATGGCTATGTTGAAGAGATCTATTTGTGCATAGAGCCACGAGGTACATCAGAACGTTTTTATAGCACCTATTAGTAGTAGTAGTAAGAGGAGTAGTAGTAGTAGTGAGTCTCGTATACATTCGGCATGACTCAGGGATCAGCATACGACAAGTATCCGATCGTGCGCAAGTTTATGCTTCCTCAACTGTAAGTTGATGTCCTGAGTTGCGATTTGATTGTTCCGAGCAAGGTAGTCACGGGTTTCCCAAATGGCTCAGTAGTATGTCTCAATGCTTCTCTCAGAGAGATCTTCGCTGGAGCTTCATCTAGGAGTCTCGCGACGTGCCCAAAAAATATCAAACGTCTATGTGCTACTACGGAAGAACAAGGGATTTGGTTGGTCCATCTAGAGTCATCGTGGTATAATGTTATTGGTCATCTGATGTTGAGAACATTGCGGAGTAGTCTTTTTGGAAGTGTTCAATTTGTGATAAAGATTCTTCAGTTGTACCCCACAGTTCGCAATTGTGCGAAAAAATACTCTGTATTAGGCATCGAAAATCCGGAGTTTGAGGCTGTATTAATCGTCTGCCTTGAAAAATGTGATAGAGTGTTGAAAGCGTGATGGTTATACAATTCTTCTGTTAATGTCTTCTCGGTTTCCCACAAACTTCTAATATTTACATTTTTCCAAGTCCATTGGCCATTTCTTCGTGATTGAAATTTTCTCAGTTTTCGGGCTGTCTATTTTCAGATTTTCTTCTTGTCAGGTTTCTCAGGTCACTCGCTCTTCCCCCCCCGATGTCTGTAGTATATGGTCACAGTTGGAGCCCAAGAGATATCACGCGTATGTTGGTCCACGGTGAAGAAGTTGTCGGTATAGTACTTCCACTGAGTTATGACAACTAACTGAGAAGGTTGGATAACTGCATCAATGTGCCATTTCATCCGATTTCAACGGTTGCAGGTATGGTTATAAAGAATACTGCATCGCACTGTCAACCTGGGGGGACCCCGATGTTCCATCAATTGGGACGGATACTTGTAATACAAATTGAGAGGATATTCTACAGGGTTGAAAGGAAGACACAGAGTCTAAATTTGCTGGAGGGCTTTCAATGCGTTGGTTTTAGCTGCGGGGTAAGCAGCTATACAAGTCATCAGTCTCTCCGTCCGTTCGCTCGTTCGTTCGGCCGGTAGTTTGTCGTTCGTCTCTGATTACTGTCGCACGGTCATTCGTAACTCGAACGTACTGCAATCAGGTTGAATTTTTTTTTTGGCATAGTGTTGATTAGAATTAATTGAAATCCGATAATTAACCCTTCGTCTATCCACTGCAGCACTCCATTGAACTCTCTGTGAGAGTGATTCTTACATTACTCCTTGGAAGCTGCAGGGCTGGCCGCATGAGAGAGCAGGGACGGTTCACGGGTCTGTCAGCAATTGAGGTGGGGATACAGGAAACAGGGGGGGGGACAGTCAGTTCTGTGGAAGATCTGTAATCACCTTGGTGTTGGCTAGACTTTCCATTGTGAGATCAGGGTGTTTCCAACTGTCACTGCACAGGCCTAAGAGTTGTCTGGATACCACAAAGTTTGTTGGGAATATATAATATATACAGGCCTAGGAAGAGTTAGTTGGGCACTGATAGCCAAGATTAGGGTTAATGTGGTAGGACAGTTCAACCATTCAAAGGTTATGACAGATGACAGTGAAGGTCAATTAATGTGAACAACAAATGTCGATTGGTGAAGAACATGCAGTGATTCGACCCCACAGGAATTTGCGTCCGCAGCCTATCAAGACGTTCGACTGCGCTGTTTACAGAATCCCTCGCTAGGGCAATTTTGAAAGCGCCTCTGTAGTAAAGACCGCAGCCGTATACCTATCAGTTAGCATGGGCTGTCTATTAACTGGAGAGCAACGCGTCAATATATTGTAGCAACTCCCGGACGACACGCGAACAACCTCGAGTGCGTTAAGTGTCTGACCATCTACGGTATGAGCTACACTACCGGGGCCAAATTGACGCAGAATTTCCCTGGACACGGACTGACACGGGATTACATTGTACGTTAAAGTTTGATCAACTACGGTCCGTGGGACCTTTTCGGGACTTGCAGGTAGCGCTCTGAAGACCAATGGAGAACTGCGCATACTGGAATTTAGCACACGGGTCAGCCCAGCATAGGGCCGTTAGCGTTGGATTGCCGGGCCTAGATCGTTAGGCTATACGACGATTGGTGATTCCATGGGGAGATTCAGTGCGTGGCTGCGTGCGCCGTCCTAAATAGTAATGTTCTGCGTCGGATTAAGCATAGGGAATTTGTAATGAATAGCGCTTCAAACACCGCCTTCTCCACGCTAGACGCACCTCTCCGGGCAAATGTCAATTTTGCCCGAAATCAAAATGGCGGGCAATGTGAATGTTGTACCTAGCTTAGGCCTCCATTCCATCTGCGCGTCTAAGGCAAGTGCGCGTTCTAGCAGTTACATTATACCATAGAGTATAATAGAACTGCTCATTAATTCCCTCCCCAGATAGTACTGGGCCTGATGTTCCATGTGGAAGGTCAAACGGGCAGCAGGTCCGATTAAAGTAGCGGATGCCGCCTCAACAGTCAACCGCAGTTGAGCAAAGTAGCTTAGCAAACCAAGACGTACCGCACCCTCGACGGCCATATTTTAAGTCTCATCAATCGATCATCTATCATATCGAATCTCAAGATGAATCAAGGGATAGACTATTTATTTTTCAATTATAGATAGCCTGTGAAGCGATAATATAGAAGTGCTTTGGTTTAAAAAGCCATGTTGACAATAAACTAAAGTTCATCAAATTGGTGGGAGTTGCCAGTCAAGTTTTCTTTGAACATTTCCACGTAAATTCATCTGCATTTATTCGGCTTTGGGCTATTAATTTAGTTGCATTTGTGAAAAAGCGGTCAAGCAATCCCTGTTTGGGTTAACGTTAACTAAGAGAATATGGGCTACAAAGATAAAATTGTGGAGTATATTGTCAACGAGCTGCTCCTGCCAGTAGATGATCTTTTAAAAGTCAATCTGGCCATAAAGAAACCTACCATGCCAATCCTGGAAGAACTATGTAGCATGAAGAGATGAATTCCGGTCACGACGGTTTTGCAGTGGCCAAGAATTAGGCGGGGAATAGCGAATTTGATGGAGTGATGAGAAGTAATGTCCTCCACTCCCATCCGCATCCGCTAAGACGAAGACAACCCCATGTGTTGCATTATTCTGTTTTTTGTTTGTTTCGAGGGACAGATCAACAGCAGCAACTGGTATTTTGAGAACTTGAACAAAATTTGGGTGATGTCCCTGGTACATATCTGAAATCATTGGTTGACCCTACTCACCAAGTTGTTGTTGGCCTTCCTCTTGATCTCCTGTATGATATCTGTCTCTTCTCAAGCTTGGCTGGCCTAGTGTTTCGATTGGTTTGGTCTCATCGGAATAGCCAACTCATTTCAGTCTTCTGTTATGAGATGTTCTCACTACTCCATGATTTCACTTAAACATTACTTAATTATTGTGTACTGCCGACTGTCTTGGAATACATCACTGCGTTTTCAATAGTTTTTTGTTAACTCTAAACTTTTATTGATTTTTCCGTGATGAACATTCGATAAATTAGCATCAAATAAACCTATCTTTGGTCCTTCAAATAAAAATTCTTGACCTTGGGTACGATGACATAGCCATTTCACCGCGACGCTTGCACGTTCTCTTTTCGTATCGATGGGCTTCCACCATAGCACTATCCCTCACTCTGTTTTATATTGAGTTCCTCGGTCAATATGCGTATATAGACCATTTAAAGCCTAGTCATTTGACCACACAGCATGTCTGTAGTCCGAGTACGCTACTTTTCCAAGACCGAGGCCTATCTTCGCATCACCCCACAAGCTGAACCGAACCGCGCACCTCCACAAGTTTGATCTTTATAGTGCTGTATCATTGTGTGATAGCTGGGTTGTCTCTGTCTCTTCAAACATTGAATTTCAGTGTCCCCGGTTGTCTATACTGGTTATTACATTGTGTGGCCCAGTTTGCCTAGAAATGTTCTTCTTTCTTTGTCAAAGCTAGGCCGAACATTCAGATTAGCTCCGTGGGCCGGATGACTGCTAGGACTTTTCTCCTGTAA
>JAODTK010001479.1:0-11578 GCA_026419785.1 Sclerodactyla briareus | reverse complement strand
TAGGGTCGTGCGTGATTCATCCACAGTAGCACCAGCCTATCCGGCCCGCAGATTGAAAACTTTAAGAGTTTCCATATAATAACGCTAATACCGTAGTCCTATAAAGTGCGCAATATCCAGCTATAACAGCTGTCATGTTCACTGCAGGCGCTTGACAACATATGTCCTGCTCATTGGACACCAGTACGCAATAATTTTTGTGGACAATAAAAAATCCTACGATCAAAGGCCAAAAAAAAGTGCCTGCCATAAACCACCAGAAGGTTCAGGCAATATTTCCTAATCCGAGTGCTTAAACGTCTAGTTGCGAAGGCCAAAATGCCAAAAAAACTTCCGCGCGATCGCGCGCTGCGGTTATCTCTTTACCGATACTTGTATAGGCCCTTCAGTTTCAACAATAACTCGACAGATTCGGGCAAATAACAGGCTGGGGACGTACACCACAGATTGAGGTTTCCACCGTGATTGAGGTAATGCCACTATATGGTCCGCAGAGGCGGGGGCAGAACAATTCTGAGACATGAAAATTTTGGGAACCAAATTTTGAAGACTGTGTGAATGTTGTGAACTTTCCGCTGACAGGCTCTACAATCAGTTGCCCGGAATTGCACACATTTACCGCACGACCCTGCCGACAGTAAATTCCAGCAAATTTTTCAAGATGCGAGCAACCTTCTACCCAACATAGTAAGGGTCCCCCGGTGTCAGCGGATGACCTCTAAAAAAGGGTATGGTAAATGATGGAGAATTTTAAGGTTCGTTCAGTTTCTGATCACTTTTCGGCAATTTATTGTCAATTTAGTGATATTGCTTACTACCCATAAGGCCCGAGAAATGCCGCGGGTACCGAAGTCTTTCGCGTGAAACCGACCGGATTGTCGCACTCACGTCTTCTGGGTGGAAGGCCGAACGCTCTACCACAGTACATGCATACGTGAAGTGAAGGTTTTGGAGGTTCCGATTGGGAACTTTGGCCCCCCTTCTTTGTGTGTAATACTGCCATCAGTGGGTTTTGCTTCCCTTGCCGAAGGTTAAAGATCTATCAGTCACGCACGCGTGCGTTATGTGTGTTGTGTGCGTCCTTGTGTGACACCCTTGTCAGCACGATATCTGAAAACGCGAAGCATGTATAGAAGTCCAAATTAGGTGGGTGTGTTGGACTATGAGAGGATGACCTCTATTGTATTTTGGTGCCCAGTTCAAGGTCATTCCAGGTCACGAGAGGGGCAAAGTCTGAAAAACTTGTCATCACGATATAACAACGCAAGCATGTAGCAAGATCACATTTGTATGTGGGTGCACGTATGGTGAGTGATTACCCCTTTTATTTTTGGTGTTAGGATCAGGTCATTGTAATGTCACCATAGGACAATCCTATATTTCTTGACAGCGAACATTGAGAGGGTGCCTAAGGAGTTTTTGTCGTCTGGGCCAATTACATCTGGTGACGCTACTTTGAACTCATTTGACCTTTGACCTCGTTTGATGAAACCTTTTAACCTTGTGACATTGAGTGCTTATTTTTTGTATTGACAATTCGTCTTGGTTGAGACAAACCATAATTGAATTAGACTAATGGTAATACAACCTCCTATCACGAGGGGGGGGGCCCTCTCTCAGGAATGCCCTGTGGGGAAAAAGTCAAGACCTCCAAAAACGCTGGAATGTTGGAAAAACTTGACGTTTGACATTGCGATCTCGGCAACCAAATATTTTAGGAGGGGCGTTTTGTCATGGAATGTTTTTCTTCGTCTAGGTGAATTGCATGTAGTTGCGTTATGCATTGGGAGCCTTATGTCTAGGTTCGAACTTATGAATTTTTTGGGTGGCCACCTGCCAATAGCAAATTTGAGATGATTGTGTCAGGATAAAAAACTATTCGACATAATTGTGCCAGTGCCCCGATATATCCCTCAGGCAGCGGTTATGTGATACCACAAAAGGAGCAGAGAATGAAGGGAATGGATTATATTTGAGCTTCCGAGTGGGCACTTTATAGAAAGGAATTGTGAGTATTAAAACCAACAACATCTAATAGGGGGTAAAAATAAAAATATATTTCCTCTGGTTTGGCCTAAAAGCCTAGCCTGTCAGCTATGGCAAGGAATCGCGACACAGTTTGGTGTCTTGTAAGTTAATTGGTTTTACTGTTGTGGGATTTCTAGCACGTAAAAGCACACAACTTGTGCCAACACTCGATGCTTGATACAATTGTTGGAACAGGTGAGCTTTGAGCAACTTCCATGTGAATATTTACAGTCATTCTGGATATGATTAGGGCAGAGCATTCTATTCTTTGGAGGACATTTTTCTGGCGATCAAAAGACAGCGAAAATTGTGGCGTCTCCATCGTTCTTCTGGCTCCGGTACATCGGATCAATCCGAAAGCGCAAACAAACAGTTAGGCACGCAGGTACTTTATGGTGCACAACTCGATTTGGGAGGCCTATTGCCACTAACTATATTAAAGCCAATCCTCGTGCGTTTTTAACTTATGTTAGAGCTGCTGAGAGAGGCACGCGAATGCCCGAATAGGCGAGTAGGTCGGAAAGACAGGGCGATTTCCAGAAAGGCACAATCGCGTGTCGAGTGATCGCGCGGGATTTACTGGCACGCCGAATCGCGACTAGGATATAACTTCAGCGAACACAGAATAAGATGAGCGGCTATTTAGCCCGACAACGGACAAGAAAAACATGGCGCTCGTCAAGCACATCAATTAGGCAAGATGTCATTATTGCCACAGGATATTCCTCCTCATTGAAGAAAATACAGAGGAGACGCAGTTCACCCAATTGACGACAACGACTGTTAGGCTACTGGCCTATAGGGCTATGGGCGCGTCTGTCCTTCGAGAATTTCCAAAGAAATTGGCGACACACTCCTAAAACTAAAGAGCGAATGTACACGTCCAGGAAGTGGCGGTGTGATCACACTCCATTTCACTCCATTTAGAAGATCTTCGCCCATTATGGAGTCATACTCACTTTTCTAGGTGGAATTTGAAGTGTGTGCTGACTGACCACTCCATGTTTCCATAGAGAGCACAGTACGACGGATCTTCGCCCATTAAAAGAACGTGATACTTCACTCTATTAGAGTGAAGTTCCCATCTACATTCGATGTTTCTGAGTGACTATACTTCATTAGAGTGAATTCACTCTTTTGCTTTAGAGAGCATGCTGAGTGACATGGGTTTTATAGACATGGCATGACATTTTCCGGATGATGTTGTTCAGTAGTTTTTTGTTATTTGCATGCCATGGGTGGGTCAGAAGAATGCTAAAAATCGCATTCCCTGGCTGGTCTATTTCCCAGTGAGATCTATTCAACCGATGGGGGAAGATTCTTTCCTGCGAGACCTTGGGGAAAATTCCCACGCGATCAGGTTATAACCCGCTGCAAACACTTCGCATCATGCCGTCTATCCGAACATATGGCACAGTTGAGCAAATAATGCAATAGACTATGTCGGCCTATTTAACAAGCGAATAAGGTAATTGCAACTTATGGATGTGACACGATATGCGATTTTGGGGGCAGGCAAAATACGGCGTGAAATTCTCAGTATAACGGTGTCCCATTCGGCGTTCCATATCGGTCATAAATCACGAGCTGTCGCGCGCGACAACCGCGATTTTGGTCGCTTTCACACCGGCGGCGCACGCTGACGCGACGCGATATCGACGCGATAAAAGGTTAAAACAATGCGATTAGTTAGCCCTTTCACACCGTCGCGCGACGCGCGGCGATGTCTGCGGCGACGGTCGACGCACTATTTTTTCGAGTTGAAATAATTTTCGAACTTTTTGTCGCTTGTCGCCGAGTGTCGCGAGCGTATTTTGTGAACGGGGCAATCGATCGCGCTCTGAAATCTCAGCATGATCCGGTTTAGGTAAATGTCCATTATATGGTTCTAGAAACGTGGATATTCATGGAATGCTATAGGATAAGGACCCGGGATGGTTTATTACCCGCGGGTTGTACGGAGGCTATAAAGAAAATTATGGGATTGTCACATAGAAGGTGGGCGAGAGGGGAAGGCCGAAGAAGTAAAAGGTAAAATTACATGTAAGTGCGCAGATAGGGATAGAGACAGCGGCGTATTCACAAGGGGCCTGTGTGCATGTCCTTGCCCCGCATCCCTTGCCGCATCATCTTCGGCAGAAAAATGGAAGCATCATTACTTGCGCTCACTGCCAGTTTCGTAGTAGCCAGCTTTTACCCAGGGGGGAAGTTCGTCGACTTTCTAATTCGAGGGCGCCACCAGTATCCTCCAAACAAACTAACCAAACTTCGTCTAGGCGTCTCTAATAGAGACTGCAACTTCTACTCTGGATTTATCGATGACATAATGGGAAGTGATTTAGGCAGTGTAATGTTATTACATTAAATGCTCTAAACACATACAATTTTTTTCTCGCGCTACTTCCCAGGCCAACAAGAACATCGCTGATGGCGGATAAACACATCGCCCGCCGGTGTGAAGGTCCTGCTGCCACATTTTTTTCGTGTCGCGTCGCGCGCGCCCGGTGTAAAATGTCGCCTTTACCGTACATTCGGCTTGGTGTCGCAGCTGGGGCGCACAAAAAAAATCGCACATTCTCGCACTTTCGGCGGATCGCGTGGCCTATGAATAGACCCATATAAATACGGCAGCCTGAGGTCTGTGAAAATAGTCTTATGTCGGCTATTCGCACATTCGCACATTCGCGTGCCTAGCTAAAGCACCTCTAGAGTGAGCAGAAAGTTAGAGGACATTCAATTGGTCCATTGCTATATCCAGTGACGCGAGGGCACGATCTGGCGATAGGATATTTTTAGGTTCTTAATTCAATTATTTCTCTTCGGTCTTCACAAAAGAGAACTTGGATGATTGTGATGATCCGTTGTTGGTGTGTCTCGCTAATTATAGCAATGCTGTTTTTTGTACGACGCCTGATTTGGTTACGGAGAAACTCCAGAATCTCAAACATGGTAAAGCTCCCGGTCCGGACCGGAGTTGACGCGCGTTTCTTCTAAAGTCGTTTACTGACGCAATTGTCGGTTCGCATTACTCTTTTTTCAATAAAACTTAAGTGGCAAGGTGTTGTTCGCTGAGGCATTGGGAGAAGGGCAAATGTTCCGCCGCCATATTTTCAAGAAAGGTAATCGGTCCATCTTGTAATTACAGCATTGGTCTCACAAGTGTGTTTGCAGGTGGATCATCAATTATTAGGGTTTCTATATTGATTTTTTCAACTATCATATTCTGATCCGAGTGTCTCAACATGGTTTCATACATTTGAATCTTGACCCAAGCAGTTTTGGCATGTCATTTTACATCTAGATGGTCACACTTCTTCTTCTCACCCTACGATGAGTTCAGTTGAATATGTCTCAGAACATCATCGTCCATAAGAGGGCTGCTGTTAGCAGCTGGCTTTCTGGAACATCCTTCTCAAATGTAGGTTCAAAGCCACCAAACCATATGTAGACTTCTTTCAATCGATCATCAATCATCGATCGTCATCGATCGGTCATTCATCAGAAATGCTAGTAGCGGCGCCTCCTCAACAGAGTTGTTCAAAGTCGCTTATCACATGGCTTACTTTTGTTTATGGTATACTTGCAGACAATATTTCTTAAGGCCCAGTAAGGATGAAGACCTGGAATATTGGGCATCTGATTCTGGGGGTCTGTAAGAAAACATTTATTGTACGCTACGCGGTCAACGGATGGCGGCGCGAATGATATTGAGAATGACATCAGTTTTCTCAGTTTCTTCATGATTGTTTCTTGAAATAAAAACTCCGATCTTATTGTAAATTTTAGGGTATGTTGCCGTCTGCCATACGCCCGTGAAGTACGTCCCTGTGCAATCTGGGGATCTGTAAGACGAAACCATTTTGTGTGGTCCCTATACGGTACGCGCATCAACCGATGTTTGGTGAAGCTGTAGGGCGTAACATCGATCAGTTCCTTCAGACGTTCTTGGAATATAATTTGGGAAATTTATGTTAATTTTAGGGGTGAGGCGATGTTTACGCTGGCTTACGGCCCAAAGTGTCGTTCCTATCCGCTGCATTCCTGGGGAGTTTAGGAGACAATTTTTACTTTATGTACGCGTGAACGCGATGTGGTGAGAATTGTTAGGCGTAACATGGATCGGTCCGCCAAGACAGTTTCTAGAAATTTAAATTCCGGAAATGTATTGCCAATTTATAGGTATGTTCTTACTGCCATAAACGGCCCCGGAAGGGCAGCCGTTCCCTGTGCAATATGGGGGGGGGGGGGGGTTCCGTGAAAACGAACATTTTTTTTCTACCACTACGCTCCAACTGCTGGTGGCGCTCGCACTTAGATGGGTGCTAACCTCGTATGTCCCTCCAATATCTATCATCCAGATCGCCGCCCCTGCATGTACGCACTCGCACTTCCGCTTTATACCCCCGGCCCCTAGGTGAATAGAAGTCGGTTTGAGATCATACCATAGTTCTCAAGGGTACCACGTGGACTCCAACCCGAAACCTCCCTGGTGACCTACTCACTTGTACTCAGAGTTAGATAACTTGACAGAGAACCTCCGTTCCTAATGGCGCGCCTCTTTCTCTCTCATAAGGGTTTCCCGGCCAACTCGCCACCCTGACATTCCGCACCCGGACAATTCGCACCCAAACGTGACCCTAACTTTAGACCCTATCCCTAATTGTCCGGGTGGGAATTGTCCGGGTGGGAAGTGTCCGGTCACGCTCATAAGAATACCTTATTCAAGGCCGCACGTGCAAAGTGGATTCAAAAAACACTTCAGCCATTCACGGTGTGAACCCTGTCTGACACTCATTGTCAGTCCGGCGAGCATTCCAGGAAATGCAACGTTCACCCTCTGTCTAATGCGAATATCCTTCGAGTGTGCGCTCCTCCCGTTGTTTTTCTCTGAACTATATTTCATTCATAACAACGTCACACCAAATAGACCAATGACCAAACTGAGACAGAGAACGATTGTCTCTTCTACATAAACACATAAATACTCCCATTATCGCTTGAGTTTATCAGGATCTATACTATCCTCGAGGAAGGGCTCGATGTTTATTATGCACAACGCATTTTAACAGTAATGGTAATACACCCTTATATAGAGTAACGTGAGTAACCATTTCCTCGGCAATTGCCTTGCATGTCGATCCGCATTCTAGAGTGTCTGTTTCTTTTTCGATTTATCATGATCATCCTATCTAGGAGAACAACCAAGTCGAATGCTAATACATAGAGAGATTTTCTTCAATTTTGACGGCAAGAGGTCTCTTCCTTGAAGCTCTCAACTGAAGAGTCACTAAAATGTCATGGTCGGTGCGGCGCCTGCGTGATGTTCCATTCCACGTGGCAGGTGTGTGGTAGGAAGGGTAATTCGGATTTTGAAGAATTGGGGCAACTGTTTCTGCGCCTGACTTTCGAGAGAAAAGAAAACACACTATCTATTTACTATCGATTAGTCATCGTCTCATGATCATGAATCGTTCAATAGAGACGGTTTACATCTCAGCTTAACACCACATCTTCGACAGAATGGATGGCATCGTTCGTCACATGAAATTTCCATCGCTACTTCAATTCAGGACATCGTCCATAATGACTGACCTCGCCACATGATAATTTACATTGCCAGACGAAAAATAGCATCAGCACCTTGTAAGTCGAACATCGTCCTCCTGTTACCCTATTCTCGCACATTCGATAGTTGCGTCACTACCACCCGCGTACCTATTTGTCGCCGAAGAACGAACGTTGGCCGTTTTTGGCGTTCCATAACGGAGCGAGGGGTGGCGTCAGGTGATCTCTGAAACTGAGTGATGGGGTAACACAGGCTGGCATGCTAATGCTGGTCGCAATAGCACGGTTGTACGTTAATATTATGGTGTGGTTTACACCCTAGCATGATGAAGTAGCCGCATGGCAGATGGGTGCTTGATGTTTCATTCAATGAAGATCACGAAGAGATCCGTTGTCCGTGTGTGGTGTGTGGGCTGTGTGTTTTGTGTGTGTGTGTCTGCATCCCACGGAAACTCACCGCGCTTTTGTTGTTAGGCTAGACAACATGGCAATGTCTTGTGTAATTCCCTCCCTCATTTTTTTAATTCCCTCTTTTTACGACACTAAATTATTCGTTAAATTACAATACTCTGGAACAGAACGCTGTAAGCTATCACTCCATTTTATTCAATAACTGAAAGAGGATATTCCACTCTTTCTTATCATGCCAATTCGAAGTCGATATTTCTTCAGAATCCCGACGGCTTTTGTCGACTGTAAAAATTATTTCGAATAAATTCTCAGGAGAACGGTAAATTTTCACATTTAGCAGTGTGGGTGTCCAAGAATGCGATCTTGAACCTCCGTAGTCTATTGTCCAGGTTTAACTGTTCTCTAGAGAGCCCTTGTGGTCTAACTGCCTATGGTAAACTTATTCTGATTGGACATGGAACAGACCGTTTTTAAGTTCAATCATGAAAATCGAATTGAAATCGCACTCAGAAATTTCGCACGGCGTCCCATGCTATGGGGTTGGCTACTGATATTTGTAATATTTCATTCGGCGCTCATCGCAGGCAAATATTGATATTATCAGAGTTATTAGCTATGTTCATCACATGTAATGTTTAATGTTACCTAACATTTAATATTGTGTGCATGTCATATTTTATGTCAGTCGAATTATTGATTTTTTCCACAATACGAAGTTAACTTGAAATCTAGAGAGGCATATAATGTTGGCAAGTCAATTGACCTGCGGCGAGGCCACCGAGCCTAGTTTTCAAATAACACGGAACGTTGTCAAATTAATTGCCGTATTTGACGATACATGTGATTATTAGGTATGGATATATAGCTTGTATTATAGATCAATGTATTTTTCAATCCGACGGTATTTTTGATCAATACAAACTAAAAGGTGCTATAATCCGAGATTTGTTTACCGTTAGCGCAATTGTGTTACTGTAGGAGGCCCCATTGAACTCAAAGTACGTTGGCCATTGACCTATTTCCGTTATGTGTGTGGCGGCGTGTGCGTGTTGTGTGGCGCGCGTGTGTGTGCGTGGCGTGTGAATATGCGGGTGTGGGCGTGTATGTGTTGTGTGTTGGTGTGTTCGTTTTGGCGAGTCCGTCGATTCTTGATGGTACTTTCGATCGAATCGTAGATTCTTTTCATTAGTACACATTTTCTTCATATTTTCAAGATCTTTGCTCTGTTCCCAAGGACTGAATGGCTCAAATTTTGGAACAAGGTAAAAGAGCACAAATTGCGTTCATATTCACTATATTCAGAGATTGGAAAAACTGAATGGTTGCAAATTTTTAGAACAACGTCGAAGTATAAAACTGAGGTCTACCCAAAATCCACCTGAAAATTTCCGAAATTTCATACGAATATAATTTTGGGTCGAGAAAGGGGGGGGGTACGCCGTTCTCAGGGCAGTTCTGCTAATTTGAACTACTTGGCATTGCAACCTTACTAGATCTTTGCGAGATAGAAACTACTGAATTGTTTCACATTTTCATTGATTTCGTAGAATCCTGCACTCACAGAAGTTGCATCTGTAAGTCCAATGTTTGTTGAAAAAATTAGGCAGCAAACTTTTAAAATGGCCACGAAGTGTCAAATTTCCCCTTCGTAATCTCTTGAGAATCTAATTTTGTATGAAATGTATGTTTTGTGACAATTTGTTTTTGTGTTTATTCTAATCGTGATCAGTTATTACAAAGTCTGGGCGGGGGAGGGGTACAGTATTGGATCGATAGCCTATAATACCCTTTCAAGAGTTGAAGCAAGTCTAGAAGTTTGCATAGCGAACATGCATGATAGGCGGCCTAACATCACAACTAGAATGTGCCAAAAATTTGGCAGCGCCTTCGAAATCTGAATGAACATACGTACCACGTGATTCTTTCACGCACTCCAGTCCCCAGTGCCTTCAAATGGCATCATTTTCCGTCTCAGTAGTAAACATAACGGCACAATATATATTCGGTACCATTTACTTCGAAATGTAAGACTTTGCGCACTGGCTCCCATGCTGACTGGCGCCATGAGAGGGCCGTAAAGCCAACGATCAGAGATGGCTTAGGCCTCACGAGCTTATTAAGGGTCATGAGAGCCTGATCCGTGATACGCACGAGGGAGAGGTCAGAACTCAGGGATCAATAAGTTCTCCTCCACACAAAAACTGAGTTTTTGCGTTTCAGTAGAAGTTTTGCAGGGTCTGTTCTTAGAGCAATCTTGTCAGCAGCATGCGTCTAGGGGGCGCCATCAATTGTACTATTTGCCAAAAGGAAGGGTGGGGCAATTTATTGGGGCGCACTTCCCTTGGGATGGCGACTTCACCAACGCCCCCCCCCCCTTCCCGGCCCGCCCTGACCAATCTCTGCGTACGCTCTGAGCTCGCTTGGTCGCCTCGCGGGATGTTGGGCAGTATCAACGAGGAAGAAGACAGTAGCGTACCTAGGATGTGAAGTGAGGGGCAAGGGCGTGGCGAAAATGAGGCTAATGTACTCGACACAACATGTAGTCATATACCGACACTGTAGGCGCGGTTATCGTAGGCAATACGATAGGGTCTACTTCTTAGTGACTATCTGAGGGGGGCACGGCCATTGTTGGCATGGTGTGCGTATCGACAAGGAAAGACTTGACCACTACAAAGGGCATTGAAGAATGCCTTCTGTCCGGTTTGGATGGCGCCTTCATCATGTTCACACATAGATACCATGCACGCATATTGGGGGGGGGGGGGGGGGGGGGGGTTAATTATTATTTTGGGGGGGCTGGGAACCCGACCATAGCTCCCCGTGAAGCCGTGCCTGTGTGAATCACACCTACATACTCCCCCCCCCCCCCAAGAACAAACAAAAAAATAAACATCTACCAGATTATGTATTCCCCATGGCCCATACCGCCGTAGTTTCACATGGAACAGATACACAATACAGTAACTAAATGCAGTTACTCATCAAATAGTATCCATCCTAGGAATAACTTATCTCCCGTATAGAAGCGGTTCATATACCCCCGTGTATTCCATTTAAACACAGTCATCCCCTGTATGAAATCGCCCCGAATTCGCAAAAACTTAAAACCCAAATCCGCAAGCCGACTGATAACTATGCTTTTATATCACACATCCAAATAACTCATTCAGTGAAGTAAAATAACAGTGATCCTGAATTTCAGCATCAATAAAGGTAAAGTGCCGGTATCGGGCGAGTGGTGTCCAAGATCATCCAAAGATTCCGAGCCTCATGCACCCTAACCCATATGTCAAAACTAGCATTAATTTCTATTCCACCACCTTTAGATTTTTTTTTTTTCTCGAAACGAAAACTTGAAGAATGAATCAGTGACACCCCCTCAGTAAGGCAATTTATGAGGGTGCACTTTCCTTGGGCTCCGATCTCAACCGCCTCCCAAGACGAACCACTCGGTACGCGGCTGACGGTGCACCCTGCCTCTCTGACAGAATTGTAACATAAATCTTTCCCAGGGACAATCCGAATGATATCCTAATAGCTTGGGAGATAGGATGATGGTACGGCGATTCAA
>JAODTK010001478.1:0-11314 GCA_026419785.1 Sclerodactyla briareus | reverse complement strand
AGGTTAATTGACCCGTAATCGGGTGATAAGTATTACGTTGCCGTATCCAATGTAAATCCGGTACCAGCAACCACAGGATTTCATGAAGAGAAAGAACACATAGACAATTAAGCATTCATAAATAGTCATCAGTAAGTCCACGTATTTTTCACAAAAATCATTCTTAATAGATAGGCCGTTCGTTGAAAGACTCGCAGATTGGGGAAGTGCCAATAAATTGATGTCTTAGGCTATCTCAGCACCAATGCACGGCAGTATTTTACTCTGCTGTATCCAACCGAAAGATGTTGACAATTAACGTAGTCTCGTCGAACAATACACAGTCACAGGCGATTGTAACTGAACCACAGCATAATTGGAAACTTTCCCCAAACTCAGCTGATGGTATTGACAATTGTTGTTGGTCTAATGTTGGCTATGGTCGGGCATGTTTGGTGTATGCCAACAAGCTGTTCGGCCTGGGCCTATGTACGTGACAATATACACACCCCGTGACCTTCCTGAACATGGCCTAAACAATGGGAGTAAACCCATCTGTGCATTCATGGAAACCAGAACCGTATTCGAACGACACGAGAATGAGATTGCGTCCGCCGTTTCTTGATTAGAATATGGAAGAAATCGACAGTAGAGCATGTTAACATACCACTTTTCGCGACTCTATACCCAGAAATACTGCAATTGGCGAGAAGTTTCTATGTGACCGTATAGCGCCAATTATTCCAGAGAGGTAGATAACGGAAGGCCGGGTAACGGTTACATTATCCAAAGTAGGTTACAGAGCTCGAGCAAATATAAATGAATGTGCTCCTGAATGTAGCGCATTGTTCGGAATAATTTCAGATGCTTGTGCACCAAGTATTCAGCTGTGCGATATTATGAGCTGGAGATGAGGTAATGCAGGCTTGTGAGTGGTTAGGCAGTTCCCCATGTTCTCTGACGTATGCCTATTTATCTTTCTGTGAACGTACCGGTATGTCTTAGCGCGGTGGAGTCATGGAGAAATAGCTATGTGATCATGGCGATCCGATGTGATGAACAGCATTGTTCTTCTACGGGTACACCGGTATACCAGACGTTAAGTGGGAATAGTTATCGCAATGCAGGGGGAGTCGGGAGCGTTTTTTGAAAAGTTGGGGGGGGGGACACATCGAATGCAAATGACCATTAAGCGGAGCGCCACATCGGTTTGGCGCGAAGCGTATCAAGAAATTTTCAGATTTCCATGCCCTCCCAAATCGACGGGGGGAACAGGACTGCCAGGCTCAATAGCAACCCTCTACATGTGTGATTAGAGTAAAGACGGACAAAAAGTTGTTCATTGTGCCATTACTAAGATGATTTACCGAATTCATTTTTTCCTCTGGACTTTGTTTTGCGTAGGGATCAGGGGGCCACCGAACAGTCTCTGGTGGGATCGAAGGGAAAAGCCATAGGAATACGGGACCACTCGATAGGGAGCAGAAAATGTGTCAGTAATTGGGAAACTACCGGGGCGCTCAAGCGGCGCGAGTTTTTTTTTTGCATGTTTTCCGGATTTAATCGAAAAAGTCGCAAAAAAATCTTTTTCTTCCCAATTTTTCACGAATTTTCGTCCGAAATGTTTCATAATAGAAAAATTGGGGGGGGGGCAGTCTGCACACAAGGCTTCTGAAATTAATCGAATTGTGAACAAAATAGTCGAAGCATATGCATCGCATACTAGCCTAACACCGCCTGGAGAAAAAGGAAAACGCCATTACGCGCGAAACACTTAAAAAATTATGCACTTTTGCTCTATTCGATTTTTTTAAAATTCGAGAATCGGTAGAAACATGAGTAATCCTTCGACTCGGCCCTAGTGGGTCCCAGATCTACTGGGGTCCGCCACCTGGAATTAGTGGACTTAAGACAATTTCCACGCGATTATTGTTTGGTTACGACACAAAAATTGAATCGTTTAGAGTGATACAAAATCGTCGGGATTTTGCTAATATTTTTTATTACGGTCGGAAAAGTGGGGGTGCGACGACAAAAGATATGATAGCCCCCCCACTTTGAAAGGGGGGGGGGGAATGTCCCCCGTCCCCCACCGGTGACGCCCATATCGCAATGTATTAAGCTACATGTTTCACTGTTCGAATTATACTTCTAATCACTATCGAGGAAAATGTTCCTCACGGGCACGTCGTGTAAATGCGGGTCCCGGTTGTAAGTCTTGCTGCCAGGGAGCATATTTATACGAAATTTAGTCTCCCGGTTTTCGGTGCAGCTGGCTGCGTAAGGTTGTTATTTGTGTATTTGAGCAATGAATGGGAGATATTCCCAAATGACCCCAAATCATTGAAAGATTTTGAATGATGATTTCGCGGAAGTATAGTATGAGAGAAGATCGCTTGAAAGTTTTCCTATAATTGTTACTATGAAATCTCCAGGGCACCTAAACAAACCGCTAAATAAAATACCGAAAGTTTGAATTTTTCAAGAATGGTGAGCATAACAGTACAGATTAGAGCAAAAGCGGCAGGTTGGCGTTGAGATGAGACAGACACCCACCTTTATGTCCAGTTCGCGGTAAAATAGATGGCTTAAATGGAAATAAGGCTACAAGACATTATTCAATTACCTAATATTGGTCAGAGTTCGACTAATTAGCTTTGGAACATATCTGTGAATCGAATTTTCTGGTAGAAGCCAGGATTGGCCTAGAGTCCCGAAGAAGAAACTGCTCGATTGGCAATATTTTTAACGTTCGTATTCGACAGGAGAAGAAATCAAAACCTTCGTGTATTAAAGTTGAATATAGCATGTCAGCTGTGTTGTTAGTGTGTTCCCGTAGTTGACGAGTTATGTTTTGCTTTGCAATTGATGTACATCGCCAGATAGTTCAGTTGAAATGAAGGGCGCTGCATGGTCAAATGGTCAAAGATATTTAGATTGACACCTTTGGCTGAAACCTGGATGAATCTTTGATGCTTGAATAGAACATTCCAAGGAGTAGGCGGACTCGAGGAGGTCAAGTCCTTTGACATAACTCTGGACATTCTGCTCTGTCTCTCTTCAACTCTTAGGCAGTAGTCTTGGTTTGCAGGCCCAGGTCGGTTCTTGGACATGGACATTTCATGCAGTCAGACTCTTTCCAGTTCAAACATCTGGATTTCCTCAGAAATCAAGTGGAAAATAATTCAACTGACGATCCGAGTGGAATAACAATCACCAATTATGGCACTATAATGACACTAGATTGACGTTATTATTCTGCTAAGTTCCGCAGTTTCGGACAATATCGCACATGGTAGCCTATATTATATACCTGTGTTAGCCGCCAGGGCCTATTAAGACATTAAACTAAGTAGACTCGTGTGTCAGTGGGGTAGTCTTTGTGGCATAATACACTACCAGCATATATAAGAGGGATACAAACGATCAACTCGACATTCTTTTGTTTGTTGAAGAAAGATTTCTGCACAGGTAGAGGATAAAAATGGCCGGTACTCAATCGCTTGCTTATTGTTGTTGGTAGTTAATCAATTCACTGTTCAAGTGCGTTTGTAATACGCTGACAAGATAACCAACTTTGGAGGGTTGTATTGATAGGGGAGTCCCGGTTCCTCTATATACCGACCAGCGGACAAACTTAGCACCTATGGCAGGCGTGCTTTTTTGCTTTCTTTCACCTTCCTCCCCAAAAGTTTTATATTTACCAATTTCCCGTCAGCGTGGACCATACCGACGTGTAGGGTGAAACTGGGGAAAAAGGATAGAGATTCACGGGGGATGGATTAGGTTCAGGATGGTTCAGACAGAGCCTCTGGAGGAGCGCAGTATTCCATTCATGCTCCCGATGTCGGCTATTTTGCTTCCGACGGGGGCTGGGAAACGGTTTCCTGGCGGGGGCCGGGGCAGGTGGCCGTGCAGGCGTCGCCCGATGAATGATCCGTGATACAGACAGAATAGACATCTACGCATACCATAATTATGACTGCAACTAATGCCAAAAACCCTTTTCCATGTCTCCTCACCTTCCTCGGGAGTCAATGTGCCTCGTTTAAAACTTGTTTTATGTGATATAAACGACAAAACTTACCCTATGTGCTCATCATTAATAAGCTCATCGTTTAACACGTGGATTTAGTTGGTATAACACAGTTTGCACCTCCAACCTGGGTGTTAATCAGGCACAGTCAGTGCTCAACTTATGTGTCAAAGTGATATTGATACAATAACAGCGTTCTCTCCCATACACACCATCATACCTTATGTGATCAACACGAGATGCCACCTATAATATTCATCGTTCATAACATATAATAAGTAATATAACACGTCATCCAAAATATACGCAGCCATCAGCAGCTAGCGTTCATCGTTCTACAATGTCAAGGTAACATAACACGTCGGTACGCGTGACCATCATTACCCATCGTTTAAACGTTTTTCATACTTTTCCCATGTCACAGCAGTATTCACTGTTGCATTTGACATGTGTGAGAAATCCAGCACGTGTTATCACTTACAAATCACGTGTTATTTGGCTATTACACACAGATATTTCTAATTATTATATTATGATATTATTATATTATCATTAGTATATGTTTATTATATTATTATTATTTCTTATTATTATTATTATTATTTTCTTATATATTATTATTATTATTATTATTATTATTATTATATTTGTATAGTATTATTATTATCATTATTATGAATAGCCTCAAACCAGCATATGTGGAATCAATAGAGAACCAATGGTTTCAGAGAGCGCAAACGGACAAATTTATAATATTGTAGGGACTGGTATGATGTGTTATTAGAATTGTACATGATTTCAGTTATGCTGAGCTTTGATGAACTGAAGCGAGCCTCATGAAGATACATATCTATTCGATAGATAGGAGATACATAGTTTTCACACAATGGCCAAGTAGGCTCCCTCCAATGCCTGTTACCTGGACCTTTGGGTGGGCGACTGTAATCAGCAGTCAAGGAATATATGTACAACTCTGGTCAATGTCTATCAAAGCATGAGCATTTGATGGGGCAAAAAACATGACGAATGGCATATCATTGTACTATTTGAACAAAACTGCCTAGTACCCCCCTTTTATGACCTTCCACCCACAATTTTGTGGGACCCATAAGTACTACTAGTACAAGTAGTAGTAGTAGTTACCCATCATGGAATCTGACCAAATCTGCCAGGAGAATTAGTGTTTGCAGGTTTTCAACATCATGGCCATTGTGGCCCCTTTTAATGCCATTTGCCCTTTGACATGAGGTGGTCAATGATGACCCATTGGTCAATCAACATGGTGACCAATGTGGTCAAGAGACATCGAAGCATGAGTTTTCAAAGGGTCCAAAACGTGCAATTTGCAGATTAGTGTGTACAATTTAACAAAATTGCCTACTACGCCTTCAATGACCTTTCACCTCCAACTCCTGTACAATGCATTAGTACCACTAATCAATGATTACACTAGTCATTTATCATGAAATCAACAATCGGCAGAAGTAGTAGTAGCGTTTCACAATTTCCCACATCATGACCCATCGTGCCCCTTTAAAGATGATGCCATTTGACAACCGTCAATAAACATCGGACCAAGTATTGGTCGAGTATCTATCGAAGCACGACATTTGATGACCAAAAAAAGCAGAGGTAAATACAGAAACACCCCCTGGGGATAGATAGATAGATTGACATGGGCACAATAGCTCAACCAGCATAGCTGGTTTTGAGCTAAAAAAAAACTGAAGAAATTATTGAAATGCAATTGATAGGCAAATCAGCCTGTGTTTTAATAAATAGCAAACGAATAAACAATATATGTTACTTCATGTTAGATGTCCCATTAAATGAATACAAAGAAAATCAGTTAATTTAATGATATTGCGGTGTTATGTATGTTCTGAGGTGTTATATCACTGGCTTCTTAACCACATGCACTTGACAGAGATAATGACGCCATATTGAAGGGTGCATTTGAAACATCGTTAAAACTGAAGTACCAGTACAACTATACTTTGAAACCTAGCATAAATGAAACAACAAACACATGTGACTGCTTGTATAGATGTCACAATTCTAAAAATACAAAGAATAATCAGTTATTTTTTAAGGAATATGAGCAGTTATGTTTGGTGTTTCTTCCTCGTATGTACTCAGGGGCGTAAATACGGGGGGAGGGGTGGGGGTGGGGGTGTACACCCCCCTTTTAAAATCAGAAGTCCGGTCTCTGGGCGACAAAAGCGGTCTCCGCGCGAGTTAGGTGAATTTGATTGAAAAATAGCCATGACCTACCGTACTAATATAAAAAAACTATTCTGTAGTCAGTATTCGACCAACCAGTGTTTTAAATAGATCTGGGCAAACACAACAAAAATAATCACAAGAAACGGCCAGTAAATGTGCCAAATTCGCCTCGAATGCGATAAAAAAAATTGGTAAAAAGTTCGCGCTTCGCGGCGTGTACCAGTGGTGATTTTCGTCCCGTTGCTCAGTTTCCCGTCATCTCCGCATCACTCTCTGGGAATTTTACATCATTTGCCCCTAACTCAACAATTCTGGTGAGGTGAAATACTGGAATTATCCAACAACATTCTCATTGACCTTGAAAACTACAGTCCACCTCTTTTTGATAACGAAAACCCTTTTTCCCTTTTAGCCCTCCATCAGTTTCTTCTTTCTTCCTCTCCCTCCGGACTAACGCGCGATTTGGAACTGCAGTAGATTAAGGCTACCAGACTGCTTCAATTTTCAATCAACGCAATGTTTTCCTGTCTTTCTTTCTCTTTCTCCAGGTAACTGCCTCTGACTGGGTCATACTTGTTGGGACAGTAGAGGTGAAGTTGGCTGAATGTCCTAAATTTTTTGGTGAGATCCTGTTCTCCCAGAATTGTGGCCGGGGAAACCCAGCAAAAAATTACGAGCGCTTCGCACACTGGTAGCAGTAGTGTGGAGCACAAATCAATAAGACCGAGTTCTTGACAAAATATAAAAATTTCACACGATTATAGAATTTGTGATCACAAATGCCCAGATTTGAAGCTTGTACATGCAGCCTAAAACGGCTCGGGATAGGTCATTTTCCGGCCATCTGGGGGCTGCTTTCGCACCAAAAAATTCTTGTACGCTCCGCGCCAACGCTATGGTGGCGCTACGTACCGCTCAGATGGTATTCCGTGCCCCACCCACAGAAACTGCCTGTGCCCCTATGCCTGTCCCTAGTTGAAAAGTCCTGGTGACGACGCCCACGTGTGGGAAAATTGATTTAAATATGATGGACAAGTGTGCCAAGTTTCACCCATCGGACAATTAATTAAATATCGGTATCGGCTCTGATGGGCTATGCACGACCATGAGGGGCATGCTACTTATCCTCAGTCGCCATGTACCAGTCATCTATTATGATGAATTTAGGGCCAAGCCTTCGAAAAGCACATGTCCATAAACTTCATATCCAGCGATACAGCCAATTAGTCATTTAATATGATAAACAAATAAGAGTGCACAGGTATTCAGGTAGCTAGGTACCCAGACCGTTTGACAAACGTTATCTTCACACACAGTTACTAGTCGGGGAAAACATATGTGGCAGAAAAAATGAATTTTTTAATAGGTAATTCATGATAGAATATCGTACTAGGATAGCTACCATTTTGCGGCGAGAGGTTCGAGTTTCCAAAATTTCCAAAGGGGACAGGGGACACGATTGGCCACCATTCGGGGAACCAGTGGTACCCTCCACGACCGCACGGCCGCCCTCTGATATAAAACGATAATAAGAATCGGTCACACAAAATCGTGGCAGTCTCAAAAAATGATTCACGGCCCCCGGAATTTCATGATATAAGCGCCCAGTATACGCGACGATAATAAGGAATATTGTGGGTGCATTTGAAAAATTGTTCAAAATGAATATCATGTGTAATCAATTTTAAACTAGCACAGATAAAAAAAAGAGCATTTTACTAATACCCGGCCATTCGTTCGTCGAGGTTTCAATTTCTTGAATAAATTTATCTGGATTCATCTCATCCGGGGGAGGGGGAAACATGAAATGACTACGACTCGTCACACTAAATGCTGCCACGTTCACCTAGCACTTTAGAAGCGACGGGCAATATAGTCCCATTTCCAAACGAAAGAAGGTTGATTTTTATCATTCCAGTTTTGTATATTACAGGGTTTTCAAAAGGTGACTATGATGATATCTGATATTAAGATATATATCACCAAAAAAAGAAAAAAAAAAAACTCCCCCTTTTTTTCCTTCGACTTCCACGGCAGCCCCAACATTGTGTGGGGGCAATCTGCCCCACTGTCGCACGCTGGCTACGCCACTGATGGTTATGGTCTTTTTAGCATACACTTTACAGTGGTTTCTTCTGAAACAAACGTTCGTGTTCTAAATGATGTGTGATTTCCACATATATTCACCGCTAACGATGGGTTTAATTGGCTAAGGCGGCGAGCTTGTAACACAAAGGCTTGTGGGTTGAGCCCGCCCGTGTATCCTCGAGACAAGATACTGTATCCCGCTTGCTTCTCTGCACGCAGGGTCCAAATGGGGACCGGAGGTATCAGAACAAAACGGGCGATAAGAAACGGCCGCTAATACTCCGGATTGTCGGAGTGCGTGACTGTTCCTATGATCGAGGTAATGGTGGAACGCGATTTGAGCACTTCGGTGGTAAAGCGGATTGAGAAAATGACATTATCATAACGAGCACGATGTGTGTCACCGTCAAATCCCTCTCAGTATCTTAGATTGAAGTTGTTTTTGTTACCATCCATATTGTATTTTGTGTTCTCACAACGGAAGGACCACGTTTTTTCCCGAGCGAGAATGATCTGCCATTGAAGGTTTCATATGCTACGCGATTTTCAGCCAGAGTTATATAAATTCACCAGAATCCGCAGCCATTTGTCAAAAGCCATCTCCGTCAAGGGAACGTGGGGTATAGCCTACTTTGGCAGCTCTGGTTAAGAATTAATAATTGAAGCATCAAATAATCGGTGTACCGCTCCACGCACAAACTTTAGCAAAATATAATTATTGGAACATAATCAGTCTTTTTTTTGTTTTTCACAGCTTTGAAGACTCCAGTCAATTGGTTACTCTAATAAACTCCTTATCAGAGTGCTCACTCGTATCCAACAAAAATATACACCGCAGTTATCACTATAACATCAAGTAAGCCTACGTCATTCTCCGTTAGGTCATTTCCAGCATACGTATCATCCATTAAACAAAAGCATCTGTCTAACAGCCCCCACCCTATCTTTGGAGAAGTCCATTAATTGTTTCATATGATTCTCAGTTATACAATATCAATGATGCATCCATTAAAAAATCTCGGTAAGTCCAGCGTCATTGCTTCAGTTTCCTCAAAGATCATCCATGTAGAAAACTCACACAAGCTATTTATGTAAGAGCCTACATCTTTCAAGTCCGGAATGTATGGCTACTAGTAATTGACGGTTCATATAGGCGATGTGCATATTGTATGTTGTTTCTTGGTTCAAATGAAGTCCGGATCAATCAGCCCGGTACGCATACGCATCTATGGAATCAATCAGCCCGGACACGCATCGCATCTATGGAATCCAGGCATGATACGTTTGAGCTAATTGCCATGATACGTGCGCTGTTTTTGGTGTCTGCATTGTACCATTGCCGCCTCTGTATATGTACCCGCTATCCGTAACCCGTTTCAACTGAAAGCGTCTTGGTGTAATACATTGTAAGGGATTGTCCCCAAACGAATCAGAGCATGGAGCGAATTCAAATTTACTAAAACGACGTTTAGTATATTTGACATTCAATGACCCCCCATGACCTCAAAATGACTGCATTATGAAACATATATTGTCACGAGACCTTACTTAGACTGCTTCGTCTAACGTGACATTGAACTTTCCTCCAAACACCCTAGTGGATGTGACATGTATACACCGACAAATCATTGCCGTGATGTTTCATTGTAGCATGGTGTAGGCTATATTGCATGACATGTTCTACATTGACAATGCCAAAAATGTAGTAGCAATAACCACATATAAGTATATAACCTGATAAACATGTATCCATTGAACATTTTGATCGAATCGGATATATTTTTCATTTATCGTCATGGACGTTGCTGATAACATTCGAGACAGATTGAGAGATCATTCAGATGTATATCCAACTAGAACCGCAAACAAGCACGACTCCTACTTAGCGCAATGATGCGAGAAATGGACGGCTCAGTTTGAAATTCGGCGGGAAGTATTCGAAAAATGTAACATCGCAACGCCCAGCTGCAGCGATTGTAGTATAACCGTTCGCGAATCCCCGCCGTCCCTGCCAGTCCTCCTGCCAAGCGATAACGCGCCACCCCGATACCTATACGACTCGGGGTTCGCCGCAGTAAAACACGCAAGTAAAGATCAAACACGGGACACCGGTCCTGCGACGTTTTCCCGTCTCCGTTTTTCCGAGAGGCGGACTCCGAGCTGAAAGCGAAAAAACCGTTAGAATCGGATCGCGACGGAGACCGCCGTGAGGACGCATTATCACCCCTGGACGCCGATCGTGATACCGTCGAATATCGAGTGAATCGACAGCGCAACGACCATCGCCAATAGCCGGAAGCTGAATTTGGGAGAATTTATATGTCGGGAGCAAGCGGTGGCGGTTTCGTCGTCCGTTTTCATTTTTCCGGCGTTTTGTACAATGTGTCCTCGCCGATGCCCTCCGGTCCCCCAATGACCCCCCGTCCGTCGAAGCCGCGTCGTCATCGGTAGAATCGCTGATAGTATTTCATCGGGTGACGCCGATATATCGTCCGACATCGATGCCTTTGCGCTCTATAGTTTTTATATGTCCTCTAGGCAGTACTCGATACATAGGTTTTCGGTATAAGTAAGTATGACGCTGCCATGACCACGATGAGCTCCGTTAGCGGATAATCGCGAAGAAACCGACGCGAGAGGCGACGATTCGAACGCTTTCCCTGGCAATCAGGGATCCATCCATCATCACGTGGCGATGAAATACAACCTCCAGCGAAGCTATTCAGTATGCCCAGTGTCCGTTTAAGACCACGAAGGTTAACGATCTTCCTTCACCAGTGACCTCTCGATAGTGCGACTGGTAGGCTACTCAAAACGCCACCGTCGAATCATACCGCCGAAAATACAACTTTCCACATAACAATATCCATCTGTGAAAGACTTATATCATCGCCTTCGAGAATAAAATGTTGCCTCTAGTTACCTACTGTAATGTAAATATTTTCGTTTTTTTATAACGAATCACAGGCCCAACTGGTGCAATCT